>VMBQ01002707.1:31535-75619 GCA_007657795.1 Dreissena rostriformis
GGCCTTGGCAAACAGCGTAGACCCAGATGAGACGCCGCATGATGCGGCGTCTCATCAGGGTCTGCGCTGTTTGCTTAAAGGAATTTCTGTAAGAAATATTCTAAATATAGAAATAAATATACTAGACATCCCTAATTTTGGAAATAAATTGATCCAATTTAGAAGGATGGGAGAGTCCACTAGGCATAAATGGGTTAATCACGACCTACAACGAGGTCCTCCAAGTCGATAATACTAAAGATGTAAGTTATCTGCTGACGTTCTTGTTGAAATTCACCACGATTCATAACAAGGCCTCGCAATGCAATAATACTATAGGGGTAAGTTGTCTGAGGCCAAATAAAAAAAAAAGGTCCGTTTCCGGTCGCCCGACCGTGTCTCCAGAATCGGCGCCGACCCTCAACTTTTTATTGGGGTCGCCCAAAAAAAAAAATGTGTTCATTTTCGTGTATTTCGGTTCATTTCTCCATTCTAGTACCCGAAAGACAAAAAAAAAACCTAACTACCGACCCTGTTTTTTTCCCCAAGAAGACCGGAAACGGACCTATTTTTTTTTGGCCTAGGGGTAAGTTGTCTGAGGCCGTTCTTGATGAAATTCATCATCATGTATAACTATGCCTTAATTCAATAGAACTATAGAGGTAAATTATCTGATGACGTTATGGATGAAATTCCTTACAATGAATAACGATGCCTAGCAAATAAACAGGACTGGTAAAATACCTGATGTGATCCGTCAGACTCTTGTATGAACATGCCTCGAATGTCAATGGAATGATACCAAAACGTTACATATGTCAGAAGATCTGTCTTTACATGATGTAGTTAGTGCCTTGAAAGTCAATATGCCTATCCTGGCAGGTTATCGAAACGTGTAGGTAGGTTATTAGTGTGGAGTTGTTAAGAAATGTAAAAGTAAAGGTTTGCACAATAAGCTAATTAATGTGTAATACGTTCTTTAATGTTTGAATACACTACACAGAAAATATTAATAATGACATGAAATGCCCACATCAAGTTTTTCCTCTAGTATTTTATGGTACCCAATAGGCAAAATTTAACCCATTTATGCCTAGCGTCTAGAAAGAAAGGCCTTGGCAAACAGCGTAGACCTAGATGAGACGCCGCATGATGCGGCGTCTCATCAGGGTCTGCGCTGTTTGCTTATTGGAATTGCTGTAAGAAATATTCTAAATATAGAAATAAATATACTAGACATCCCTAATTTTGGAAATAAATTGATCCAATTTAGAAGGATGGGAGAGTCCACTAGGCATAAATGGGTTAATAATGACATGAAATGCCCACATCGAGTTTTTTCTTTAGTATTTTATGGTACTCTAAGGCAAAATTTAAGCTTTGCGGTTCAACATCGTGGGCAAAACGATAAATTTTGGCCAGCTTCACACGCCCGTTTATATTTGCCTAATTTGAACTAAGAAATATTTCTTTACTTTATTGTCGAACCTTCAGAGCGGGTGCTACGCGCAATTCTTCGACACCACAAGCACCATCCGCCGCCAGCCGCGAGTTCCGGTCGGCGGTCCATCGGAAGTTGGCTTCGGGGCCGGGAAGGACAAGTTTCTGATTAGCGAAGAAATTGTGATCGCCGCGTCACACAACACGGGTCAGTGATCATTTGGTTTTATATTTTACTTTTAAATACAACCTTCTGTAACGTTTTTCTTGTAATTTATGTTTGTCGTTAACAAGGGATCATTGCCCCGTCCATAAGTGTCCGCATTTTGTTTGGGTTCGAGGCCTTCGTACACAAAGAATTCGCCTGATAGCTTTATACTATTTTGCCTTTAAACCGGTTTAGATACCCAGTGCTTTGCATTGACCGCTCCAAGGCGGTTATTTTATCCTATGTACTGGCCAGGCGTTTGGTAAAGTACCTAACATCAATTAATATTGATTGGTTACAAAAATCTCTCCTGATACTGTTGCTGGATTTATTTGTTCTTTTTTTATTTTTTATTTAAAGCGACATTTTACTGCATCCTGTGGCCGAAGTTTGTGTTTGAATCACACACCCAATTTTTTGTATTTGCAGGTACGTTTGTTTGGTACGAGGCTACCGCCAGCAGTGGAACCGACATATTCTCTTGTAACAGCACGAATAAAAACGAGATAAGAATGAACATTACTCAGGTATGAAATAACACGAACAAAAGCTGTAATAAAAGTAATCTTTAATTTATATTGGCCTCGCTCTCTGAAAATGGGGTTTAATGCATGTGCCGTAAAGTGTCGTTCCAGATTAGCCTGTGCAGTCCGCACAGGCTAATCAGGGACGACACTTTTCGCTTATATTGTATTTTTCCTTTAAAGGAAGTCTCTTCTTAGCAAAAATGCAGTTTAGGCGGAAAGTCTAGTCCCTGGTGAGCCTGTGCGGACTGCACAAGCTAATCTGGACGACACTTTATGCACATGCATTAAAAACCCCTTTTTCTCAGAGCGCGTCTCATATTTCATGACACGTTTACAATTAGCTTTCCATTCATCTCATACAGTAATACACTTGATCACGCAGTTGATTATCTGTGAGAATTATAGCACGATTAACTTAGTTCACAGCGATGTTTCTGAATTATTTTTATCGGTTCACACCAAGAACCCACGAACTACTATGTACTTAATTGAATATACTCACCCGATGTATTGCTACCAACCATATTGGTATCCAACCGCTATTTCATTGCATATCCCACTTTTTATATTTTTTTATAGTTCAAAATGAACGGGAAACCACTTTAAATATTTTTTAAGGTTCAAAATGAACGGGAAACACAGTAAGCATTGAAGTTTGCCTCCGTTATTTGATAACGAGGGCTTTTCCAACGTGTGTGAAATAAATAGTTATAACGTGGTTATTTTAAGTTGTCAATATCCAAACACCCATATCTTTCAGCCCGGTATTTACACGGTGAAAGTCCAAGCCAAAAACCCCATCCACAGCGGTCCAATACAGACCAGCGTCATCGAGATGATCAGCCCGGTGTCCAATATATCGATCACCGACAACGGCGTCATCACGAAGGCCTACGACACGAAGACCTTCCATGTCTCCATGCAGAGCTACGGAACCGCCATGTGCGTCGCGGTGAGCTTTTCAAACGACGATCCTCGCGTCTGGCTGTACGGCGACAGCGTCACCTGCAACGTCATTAGCGTGCCGCACTTCTCGACCAAGACGGTATGGCAGGGGACAGCGGATGTCACTAAGGCGTTTGTCCTCAGCACCGATACATATTTAAAAGAAAGCACGTACGTCATTCAGATTTACGCGTGGAACACGTTCTCGTGGGCGAGCGCGAGCTTCGAATTTCCGGTCTCGAAAATAAGCTGCAGCGCCCCGAACTTGAACATCATCGACCGCCGCCACATATTCCGGTACCCGGTTAGTTTCAGGAGGAGCAAGAGAATAAAGGTCAGAAATATTCATTATTACGTAACGTTTAATGCCCATAATCTCTCAGTCGTTTGTGTTAAATGGCGAATATGCCATACATTATATGACTTTGCTTCGTAAGTCTGCTATACAAAACATTGTGTGTCTGACGGTGGTATCGATTTAATTTTGATGAATTGCATTAATTATTGTAATCCTGTTGGTAGGTCATTGGAGTAACCGATCTTGCATGTCCGAACACTCTAAAGAACACGAAGCGATGGACGTGCGAGCGCTGGGATGCGACGATGGACAAGTGGCTGGCCGACGTTGACATCACTTCCGTCCAGTCGTCCATTAACTCGGAGCTAGCGTTTGAGCCGAATTTCCTGCCTTTAGGCCTATACCGACTCACTTATATCGTAAATATCGCTTATTATGTCTTTAACTCGAATTTGAATTTTCTTACAGAACATTTGGCGATAAAAACAACAGCTTATTGTTCGTTGAAGAGCTATGGTTGTTCTTCAAATTGTCGTGATTAAATAGGATAAGAATACAACACTTACTTTATTTGTTTAGTTTTACTTAGACCACAATGTGTTGTTAATATTTGCGCATACACGTTAATAATTTAATAAAGTCAAATCATTATAACAGCAAATCCGCATTTAAAGTCACAATGACACATGGTCGTTTTAAACTATTAAATGAAACGATTAATTTGACTGACTGATCTAACCACATTGATTTTGGTATATCAAAACTTGCCAAAAAATAACAGTCGAACAATGTTTGGAATGAAGATTTTAAAATTATGATTTGGCTTCGCACATTCGGTCGGAAACACAAAACCTGCCAAAACATGAACACAACAAATTACAAATTACAATTTAGGTTACCATGGATACCACGGGTGGCGTGGGGGAGAAGTTTTCGTCGCAGACGCAAACTTTCATCGAAGTAATTAAGTCCGAAATCGTGGTCCAGCTCTTCGCCAACACAGTATCCAAGCAGACGGTCGGCTCCAATGCTGTGTTTACCATCTCACCACGTGACCACTCTTACGACCCGGATGTCAACCGCACCGTCATGGCGGATGTAGGATGTGCTATATTACACTCTTTTTTGCAAACACTGCATATAGTTTTTGTAATGCTGTTAGTGCAAAATTATGTGGTTGACACACGGAGTATTCAACCATAGTCTTATTTTATGTGTCCATACTATAATAGGTATTTAAGTATTTCAGTGGTTTTAAAGTTGTTCACAAGCAAATTGATACTTCTCTATTAAAGGTTCTGCTGTCGATTTCAGCTTCTCCATTACATTAAATGTTTAACATAAAATGTTGATTTATCATACCTCATTCGTAAAAAAAAACTCTTTGACGTCCAGTTGAATCAGGGTCGGTACCGTTATTAACCTAAGTTCTCGACAACTCTTATTTTAAGGACACCGGTTTAGCCAAAATGGTGTTGGGGTGTTTTCACCTGTTTGCCTGTGGTTAGGTGTTCGACGGGTTCAAGAAGCCAGTCCTACACATTAAAAACAAACTTCTGATTAAACATTTTGTAAATTCACTGTCCAGTGCAGTCATAACTTCAAACTCCTTGCACCTGATAGAATTGCAATAATAACCCCTTATTCTTTTACCTGTCCTGTGAATGTATTTAAGCCCTGCTCTGTGAAAAGGGGGTTTAATGCATTTGCGTAAAATGTCGCCCCATATTAGCCTGTGCAGTCCGCACAGGCTAATCAGGGACGACAGTTTCCGCTAGAATTGTATTTTTCGTTTTAAAAGGACGACTCGTGTAGACGAAAATCCAGTTTAGGCGGAAAGTGTTGGCCCTGATTAGCCTGTTCGAACTGCACAGGCTATTCAGAGACGACACTTTACGCACATGCATTTGACTGACTTTTATAAGAGCGTTACTCATTTGTATGGTTTATCGTCGCATTTGGTTAGGTGTTCGACAAGTTCGATATCGCTTGCCGTGACGTAACGTTGAACGAGGAGTTTACGAACCTGAATGACACACGCGTCACTCCCACCAATCTCAGCAGCCTGCCGAAAGGCTTCGTCGACACAGGTAAGCGTTTGGTTTCGTTAAAAAATAGTAAAGCCTCGCTCTGTGAAAAGGGGGTTTAATGCATGTGCGTAATGTGTTGTTCCAGATAAGCCTGTGTAGTCCGCACATGCTTATTTGGGACGATAATTTCCGCCTTTATTGTATTTTTCGTTTAAAGAAAGACTCTTCTCGACGAAAATCAAGTTTAGGCCGAAAGTTTCGACCCTGATTAGCCTGTGCGGAATGCACAGGCTAATCTGGGACGGTTCTTCACGCACATGCATTGAACCCCCTTTTCACAGAGCGAGTCTCTTTTTATTTCCAACGTATAGCAACCATAGTTAGCTTGACTACATAAACTGTGGGGCAAGGGTTGGACTAACAATGCTTGCAACATCACTGGCGGTTTGCCCCTGCCAGAATTTTGGTACATGAACCCATTTATGTCTAGTGGACTCTCCCATCCTTCTAAATTGGATCAATTTATTTCCAAAAGGGATGTCTAGAATATTTATCTCTATATTAAGAATATTTCTTAAAGAAATTCCTTTGAGCAAACAGCGCAGACCCTGATGAGACGCCGCATCATGCGGCGTCTCACCTGGGTCTACGCTGTTTACCAAGACCTTTTTTCTAGACGCTAGGCATAAATGGGTTAAAAAATGTGATATACACGTTTTGTCGTTTTTATGAAAAGCACTGGTAATATTACTGTATTGTCCCATTAAAAAGACGCTGTATTACAATACCCTTGATATCTTAATTCCGTCTCCTTTTTATGTGAAAGAAATGTTTAGCAGTGCAATTATTACATACTTATGTTTAGTTGAGCTCTGCATATCTCAAGGCCTGAAATCTACATACCACTTCAGTTTTAACTTTAATAATGCGTTATTATAGACCATTAATATAATCGGGCACGAAATCTTTTGTACCATCCAATTAAGGCAAATGACTTATTGCAAATACAGGATATTGTTTTAAACACAACATTAAATAATAAATATTAATCAAACAATTGGTCAGCACCTTGGAACGGCTTTAAACCGGACGAAAGACATTCCGAACTTTACACTTAGCCCGAAATGTGTAAATTATCATCAACTTAATTTCATTCTAATTCAAATAAAATAGCAATACACGATATGCCACTTCAATTAATTTCAGTCTAATAATTACAGAACACTGTTTTGCAGTATACATAAACGCATCAACTGGCACGCATTGTTTCTCCCCATATTGAGAAAGGGTTTTAATTAAAGATAAACTCGTCCTTCAAACATACCAGCCGCGTTGCATTAAGCCCAGTTTTCTCAAAACGAGTTTCATATTGTCTTCTTGTTTCCGCTCCTTGCAGGCGGGTGTTTCCGGCAGGGTCCAGGCTGGCTGGACGATACAGACGGCTCCGTGACGTTCCATACAAGCATCCTAAAGGTCGGACACTTGTACGAGCTACGAGTGATCGGGTATGGACGTTTAAGAACAAATTGAGCCTCGTTCTATGAAAAAGGGGTTGAATGCATGTGCGTAAAGTGTCGTCCCAGATTAGCCTGTACTGTTCGCACAGGCTAATCAGGGACGACAATTTCCGCTTCTATTATCTTTTTAGTTTAAAGGAAGGTTGTTTTTGACGAAAATTCAGTTAAGGCGGAAAGTGTCGTCCCTGATTAGCATTTGCGGACTACACAGCCTTATCTGGGACGACACTTTTCGCACATGCATTAAACTCCATTTTCCCAGAGCGAGGATAAATTATTGTATCGATAACTTGTATATATATTTGTCATTTGTCCTTGAAAATTGGCTGTTAATGTCAAGTAATATCTTAACAAATTGGGACCATTCGGAATGCTTTCCATTGTATAATAGCCCTCTTCACTAGAAACATTCCACCGATATACTAGTAATCTTTATTTCTTTATTAAAAATGAAAAATTGTTTTTTATAGAAAATCTTGAAATAATTTGTGCTTAAAAATGTATATAAAATATACATAAAATGTAAATGCGCTTATATTTCATGTTAACCATTATCCGCATTGACGTAACTAAATGGCTTTTTAGGTACAAAGATACAAGGCGGGCCGAATTCATTGGTCAACTAAATGTGACCTCTGGCGACCCACCGGCAGTTGATATCAAGTAAGCATTTTAATGACATACAGAATGAACCATGTAGCAATGTAAACAATACATATTTGAAACAAATAAATTGAGATAACACTTTTCTTAACCAATATAGCATCTCAGTAGCAATCAGGGGTACTAATCAAATTATTACACGAAGCAATCACGTAGATAACACGCTCTAACTTGCCTTTCACCTTCGTTATCTTCACGCATTCTCTTCAATTTAAAATCCACATAATATTTAAAAAATCCGTACACATTATCTTCTCGTTCCACAGTGTTTCTTCAGTTTCAGATAAATAATATTTTTGTTAAATGTTTAAGTTCCACTTATTTAACTTTCAGTTTCGAAATCCTGTAGTTTTTTTTAGTTCGGGATAACCAAAATTTACATAAATTTCAAAATCATATCCTTTCTTTATCGGTTCAAAATCCCGTTTCCTTATTGTCAATTTAAAATAATGATTTGTCTTAAGTTTTTAAATACATATTTATTCGTTAGTTCCAATGTAGCCACTAAACTTGCGTTTTTACTGCGAAAATCGCCGAATGTTCTCCCTAGTTTCAGTTTCAAAATCCCAGCCATCTATCTTTAATTTCAAAATCTCAATATTTATTTCCACAAGTTTCAAAATCCCGACCATCTGCTAACCCGGCCCAAAAGGAAATGTGTTCAACCAGAACTCAGAGCTGTGTATGGTTGCTATTTTTAATATGAAACCCTCAATTTTTATTTGCCACAAGTTTCAAAATCCCGACCATCTGTAAACCCGGCCCGAAAGGAAAGCTGTTCAACCCGATCTCCGATCTGTGTATGGTTGCTATTTTTAATATAAAACCCTCAATATTTATTTGCCACAAGTTTCAAAATCCCGACCATCTGTAAACCCGGCCCGAAAGGAAAGCTGTTCAACCCGAACTCCGAGCTGGGTATGGTCGCGGTGGTCCAGAACCCTTGCCCCGGCTGCACGTACACGTACCAATGGGAGATGTTCGCGGAGGACTTCCATTTCTGCGACTGCTGCAAGTGCTGGAGAGACCTTGTGCAGCTCACCAAGTACATTGAAGGTATGGAAACTGCTATCCCTCGGCCATTTAGGGTTTAACCCATTTATGCCTAGTGGACTCTCCCATCCTTCAAAATTGGATCAATTTATTAAAAAAATAGAGATGTCTAGCATATTTATTTCTATATTTTGAATATTTCTTACAGAAATTCCTTGAAGCAAACAGCGCAGACCCCGATGAGACGCCGCATCATGCGGCGTCTCATCTGGTTCTACGCTGTTTGCCAAGGCCTTTTTTCTAGACGCTAAGCATACATGGGTTAAAGTACGCATTATGGGCAAATGCTCCATTGTTTCTAGTGTAACATTCACTGCTGCGATTGCTCCAGACACTTTGCGCATATGAGCAAGCACAATGAAGGTATGGAAACTGCGATTTAACTGAATCCTTTGGCCATTTTCGGTTTCAAATAAAGCTCGATTGTCTATATTGTGTAATATTCCCTTCTGCGAGTGCTGGAGAAACATTGAACATCTCAGCAAGTAAATTGAAGGTATGGAAACTGCGATTCATTTGGTCATGTTGGGTTTAAAATACGCGAAAGCTCCAGTGTACATTGTGGTATGGAAACTGCGATCTAACTGTATCCTTTTGCCATTTTGGGTTTCAAATAAAGCTCGATTGTCTATATTGTGTAATATTCACTGCTGCGATTGTTGGAGACACATTGAACATATCAGCAAGTACATTGAAGGTATATTAAACTGCGATTCCTTTGGCCGTTTTGGATTTAAAATATGTATTGTATGCAAAAGCCTGATTGTATATACCGGGATAGTGTAACATTCACGGATGCGATTGCTTGAGACGCTTTTAACATATCAGCAAGTACATTTGAAGTATTAAAATATTACAAATTCGAATATCATAACATCCTTTAGCAATCATATGTTACAAACACGTGTATGCAACACCTGATTGTACTAAGTATAAGTATAACATCCAGCGCAAAGTTGGGACATTTTGAGCATCTCAGGGCGTTTATATAAGGTAAGAAAACTTTGGTGAATGATAATCATTTCGTATTCACAATATGTGCAGCGTTTTTAAAAAGCGCCACGTGTTCTAAATTGTGTCGTGTTCTGAGAAAACTGGGCATAATGCTTGTGCATAAATTGTCATCCCAGATTAGCCTGTTCAGTCCGCACAGGCTAATCAGGGACGACAATTTCCGCTTTTATGGAATTTTTCGTTTAAATGATGTCTCTTCTTAGCGAAAATCCAGTTAAGGCGGAAAGTGTCGTCCCGGATTCGCCTGTGCGGACTGCACAGGCTAATCTGGGATGACACTTTACGCCCATGCATTTTGTCCAGTTTTCTTAGAACGCCACTCAATTTTCATTCATCGTGAAGTGGTTAATGTAGAAATCTGGTGCATCGCAGAAAGAGCATTACAGATAACTATGATGAAAATGGAATTCTATTTCTTTTTGTTTTATTATTAAATCGCGAGATGTTAAACTATTCAGTGCAAATGTATAAAAACAATTTTCGTCTCAGAAATTAAATTTAAGGTTAGGAACTGTTGCTCTACATTTTCAACTTGCTTGTCTTGTACTTAAGGATGTACGAACGTTTCCAGTTTACGGTACTGTGTGTTATTTTGGCTACAAAATACTACATATTTCCTATGGCGTTAACCTTATACACACTTGTGTTTTCAAAAATATGTTGATTCCAGGAGTAGTTATCAAATTGTCCTTTATATATTTACTAAATAGCATTTGAAAAAGAGAGATAAGATATAATAACTAAGAAAAAAAAACGATTAAAAGATACATGTATTATGTGTATTTGGTGCATCAATGCTTTGTTCTGACTTGTTTTAAGAACGTTTATTTTATTTCATGCGTGTGTTAATATGTATTTATTGTAGTGAAATATCCGTCTTGGCGTATCTATTTTAAAGGTATATTTCGATTATACAATACAACACAGTTTGTGGGTATATGTGTGCGTGTGTATGTTTTTGTCACACTTGTAAACTTGCATGATAAACTATTCGTTATATTATTTCTAGGAAACAACGGTATAGTATATGTCTGGTATACTAAAATCTGTCATATTGTGTCGTCTTTCGTCTTTCTTTGTTATCGGTGTGTCCTTTACTTATATAAAATCTGGAGTCGAAAACTCATGCACAACTGGAGACTTTTCTATCGCAACACTTTTCAAACTTGAATATCTCAGTAATGAGTTAAGATTTTTTTTTACATATGATCATTTGACTACGTTCTGGGCAAGCTCACGATAAAATCATTCATCCGTGACGATCGGACGCTTTAGGACGTGGGGGTACATATGGTTTCGTTTTTTTTTGCACGTGGAAATGGTGAAACGCGATTTTATTCAAAATTTATTTCAATTTCATCTTTAGGTGGGTTCTTACACGAGGAAACATGAAATTAATTAAAAAAAATGTATGGCTCGTATGAATATTCAGAAGTGCAACCGCGCATTTTGACAAATTTGAATTTTCTACAACTAGTGGAGTTGGTAGACTGGAACAACATGCGCATCACAGTGCATGACATTTGTAATACTATGATAGAACCAGTACATCCATAAACTGTCTAATGAATACGGGTCGCGCTGTGTGAAAACGGGGTTAAATGCATGTGCGTAAAGTGTCATCCCAGTAGTGCGTTCAGTTACAGCGAACGTTCGCGAACCTAAGCAAACTTTCGCGAACGTTCGCTATTGAACGCTCGGTTCGCCGCGAACGTTCGCGAACCGAAGCGACCCGTCTCGGGAGGTAGTTCGCTATAGTTCGCTAGCGAAACCATGATGGCGGACAAGTAAGTTGTTGTTGTTCAGCGTAATTTCAGTGTTACTTCGATATTTTTTCATATTTTTTTGGTAGTTTATAAAATGAATTGAATTATAAACATAGTGTATTGTGTTGGTTAAGTACTTTCTGTGTTATTAGCGATTTCCCCCATCAAAATCGTAATCAATTCCCTGGGAGCCGCCATCTTGAAAAGTTCGCGCCGAACTTATCGTTCAATAAGANTTTATTTAAGGAAAGTTACCTACCTACCTGGTATTCGATACAGGACAAAATATATACATAACAATTTTGCCTAAAATCATGTCTTAGGTTAGATCTTAATATTTGTCTTTCTTGTCTGTTAAATACGTGCTCCATGAAATGTTAGTATTCTTGTTATAGTCTTGTCCTACATGTTGTGCTCGTGTAATTGTGGTTTTACGATAGTTGTACATGTGATACGTGTTTTTTACGTGGTAAACGTCTCTTTTGCGTATGTGGTGTTGATAAATATACATTTTCTTCTGTGAAAATATAACTTAATTGTTTTATGTGTGATTATTTACAAGCATTATCAGCAATTTTAGATCTATGTAACTACATGTATGTTCACTTTAACTTATGTATTCTGTACTCGATATGACAGTACTGAACTAAGTATACAACTTGACAGATTTTAATCGTATTTACTTCGCAATGAACGTTGTGCATGTATTTGTGGGAGAGTATCTCTATACATCGACTAACTTTTATCAATTATGATTGTATTTTTTGCCTTTTTTCATAATCAGGGCGTCAGTAATTAGTCAAGTGTCTTTGCACTGCCACATATAACTTTATTTTCTCATTACGTATCGTGTGTTATGTTTATGTATAAACGTATCTTGAATGAACTATAAACTGGTTGACTTAAGATGTGCCAACCCGTATATATCGTGTTATCTGTTGGCTCCATAACCTTTTTTTTTGTCCCAAGAAACTCTGACTTAATCACAAAATATTAACATGACTTGTATTGTAACTATGAGCCGTGCCATGCGAAAATGGGTCTTATGCCATATGCGACCAGCGTAGCTCTAGACCAGCCAGCGCATCCACTAAATCTGGTCCGCTCATGAGACCACGAAACATTGCGTGCGTGGCTTGAAAGTGGACAGGGCTACTCCTGACCAGACTAGTATGGAGCTACGCTGGCCTCATATGGGATAAGACCCATTTTCGCATGATGCGGCACATATTCTACAAATAATCGTCTGAATATGTGTATGTATAGTCAAGCATACTTAAATATTTACTGGTATTCTTGTCAAGATTATTCTATACTATAATACATAATAATTGAACAATAATATGAATACACATAAATGTCAATAGTATTTATTTACATTGTCTACAATGGCTATGAAATTAAATCGAAAATAACAATAAATGAATATTAGTGCTCTACTTAAACACCCTAGTCCCATAATCATTTCTCGCCCACACATTTAGACTGAGTTCCATGAGACCTTAAATAAATTTGTCGTTTGTTTCCACTAACCAAAGTACGATCAAATTCGAAAAATTAAGATTTATATAAAAAGAAACATATGTTACAAAAAATCAGTTTCCTTTTTAATTGATAAAAACTTGCTTAAATTGAAAACATAGTACGAACAAAGTTTAACCTGCTTACCTACACTATATTTGTTTGGCAATGAAAGCGGGAACTAACATTTTTTTGGCCTTATTTGCAATTATTTTTTTGGAGAAAAAAATCTCCCAATTATGAATTTATATATTGAACCTTTAGGATAGGTTTATATTGAAAAGTTATTACGAACTACGAGCATAATTATTAATTCAGATGAACATACATTTAACCTCATTTTAAACGCTATTGCTGCCAAATATTGCAAATTCATATAAATGTTCGTCTATCATTTGTTTGTGTCAGACCTTAATTGTTAAACTGTCGGTAAAAATATTGTATTTTTTAGTTCATGAAAGTGTTTTTATTATGACGATTGTTAATAACATGATGTTGTTATTGACGGTAAGATATTGTTGGGAGATTTTTCCAAACAAAAACACAGTAAAACATTACACTTATTCTTGAGTTTTACAAAAATGTCCAGTCATACAACATTTCCACAACAGTTTCAAATCACGAATTAACCCATTTATGCCTAGCGTCTAGAAAAAAGGTCTTGGCAAACAGCGTAGACCCAGATGAGACGCCGCATGATGCGGCGTCTCATCAGGGTCTGCGCTGTTTGCTTAAAGGAATTTCTGTAAGAAATATTCTAAATATAGAAATAAATATACTAGCCATCCCTAATTTTGGAAATAAATTGATCCACTAGGCATAAATCGGTTAACCCAATAGTTCTAAATCACGAGTTATAACGAACCTTCCAGGGCTGAAATCGATTGAGCTAACGGTGAAAACGGAGGTCTTCTCGCACTATCCAGACATCGACAAATTCCAGCTGCGTCTGCACGTGACCAACAACCTCAGTAACGTCACCAGCGAAAGCGTCATGAACCTCACACGTAACCGCCCTCCGTACGGCGGCAACTGCACGATATCGCCGAGCTCGGGCTTCGCGCAGAACACGTCATTCAGTATCCGGTGCGAGGGATTCGAAGACGACTATAACGAGATCGATAAATACGCCATTAAATGTAAGCGCAGAAATAGTTTTCAAATAATAAATGTCACCTTACATGCCATTAATATGATGTTGATAAAAATGCGGTGAAGTGTTGCTTCAAAGCTTGATCTTAAGGTTGCCATATAGTTGTTGCCCGCGACACACTATCTTATGTCGATGAACATTTGTTCCAAGTTATTTCGAAATGCATGGGATGTTACAGACCGCAAAATGGTGAGAATCGCGATTTTCGATTTGTAATTTATATAAACAATCTTCTATCGTATGTCATTAAAAATCGTCTGCGTCCCTAGTATCGTTTAGGACACATTTGAGTCGCGTTCTGAGAAAACTGGGCAAAATGCATGTGTGTAAAGTGTCGTCTCAGATTAGCCTTTGCAGTCCGCACAGGCTAATCCGGGACGACACTTTCCGCATAGACTGGATTTTCGCTAAGAAGAGACATCATTTAAACGAAAAATTCCATAAAAGCGGAAATTGTCGTCCCTGATTAGCCTGTGCGGACTGCACAGGCTAATCTGGGATGACAATTAACGCACAATCATTACGCCCAGTTTTCTCAGAACGCGACCCACATTTGCCTCCAAGACACCTTTATTACAAGTTCATATTGCCGGATTTCAGGTCAGACCGTTAACGGTAAGGTGGTCGACATCGCAGACGGCGCCAATCCGGATTGGTCCCAGCGTCTTCTTCCGGTTGGCGACGTAAACAATGGCCAACTTAACTGCAGCGTCCATGTGAAGGACAGTTTGGGCTCCATCGGAATATATCCGCTTAATCCAGTACAAGTGAGTGATTCATTTGGGAAACCTTTAAAAAGCTACATCCTTACCTTAAATACACACGGTTATCAACAGACTAATAATCAGGGCTTTTTTTGTTATAGGGAAAGGGCATGGCCTTCTATTTTGGGCAAAAATTATCGACAAAACTGAAAAGGGGGATATATTGCCCAAAGTAGTATTGAAATTTGGTGAAAATTGCATCATTTAAAAGAAATTATCCTAGGGGAAGGGGCATTTCTTTTGGGAAAAGGGGCCTATACAAGGACCTTGCTAAAGAAGGACACACGACTCTGAATATCAATAATATATGATGGAATTCAAGTTAAAATGTTAATATTTCACTACTCGCACTTCTCACCAGGTGGATCCACTTCCGCTGACGCAGATGCGCGAATTGCTTCTTGGCATGCTGGTCTCGGCGGCAGACCCCTCGGACCTCGTTCAGGCGTCGGCCAATCTCGATGAGACCTGCTCCTTTCTCAACTCTCTCTCATCCATGTTCCAAGTGCTAGGCAAGAACGACGAGTATACAGGTATGCTATCTTCCCTCAGCCCATATGGATAAACTTATGCCTTAAATATTGACCAGTTTCAAGGAAAACCATTTTCGGGATCGAACTAGTCCGAGAAGAGAAGAAATTGACAAATCTAATGGCCTATATCAACCAATTTATATATATATATATATATATATATATATATGTACAGTGGCAAATAGTAACATGCAGTTCTGTCAGTTTGCTTTGAATCCTTTGGGCAGTCAACCTTAGAAACACCGATACCTTTGTCCAGTTGCAAAAACGTATATTTCTTCGCCTTTCTATTTTTGTAAGGGTGTTTTGATCTAAATGTCAAGGATGGTTTATTTATGTCTACAATCGGAAGGGACTCGTCAAAAACATTTTTTTTGTTTCAGAGTTATTACCTTAAAACACACGTTATACAGATGATTGAATACAAATAGATGACTACACAATTAAAGTTATTTGAACTTAAAAATAGTGTTTTTTTTTCTTCTAATTATAATGTTTATTATTATTTATTTTGTTCAATTATCGCCCACGTATGTTTAATATTTGATCTGTTTTTCATGTCCTTGATATTATGGATATATTTGCAAGTTTTTGTAAATGACTTCAGCCTTTATCTTAGGAGGTAACATTTTAAAAACATTTTTTTTCCCACTGTTAAATGTGTGTGTGTGTTTTTTTACGAGCATAATCAGCAATTCTAGATCTATGTAACTACATGTATGTAGACTTCAACTTATGTATTCTATTCTCGATATACTTGAACAACACTGAACTAAGTATACAACTTGACTATTTTTAATCGTTTTTACTTCGCAATGAACGCTGTTCATGTATTTGTGCTCAAGAATATATACCCACTGACACACTCTTATAATTAGTATGGCGTTTTTCTTGTTTTTACATATACCGAACGTCAATAATTAGTCAAGTGTCTCTGCAGTGCTCACATAACTTCATTTTTTTTCATTAATTTCATGTATTCATATTTTGTTATGTTTATGTATATACGTATCTTGAATATGTTAACTATTATCTGGTTGATTTAAGATTTGCCTATCCGTATATCGTATCATTTGTCGGTTCGATAACTCTTTTTCGCCCAAGAAACTCTGATTGAATCGAAAAATATGTACATGTCAATTCTATTGTAACTATGAGCCGCGTCATGGAAAAATCGGTCTTATGCCAGATGCGACCAGCGCAGCTCTAGACCAGCCAGCGCATCCGCGCAAACTGGTTTTGAGCTACACTGACCGCTAATGAAGCCACGAAACCTTGCGTGACTTGAAAGCGGACAGGGTAGCTTATGGCTAGTGGGGAGCTACGCTGGCCACAGATGGCATAATACCCATTTTTGCATAATGGGACTCATATTCTTCAAATATATGAATATGTGTGTGTATACTAAAGCATACGCAAATATTTACTGGCTTTCTCGTAACGATTATTATATAATATAATAAGTATACGATAATATGAATAAACATACATTTAAATATTATTACACATTTATACACGACTATGAAATTTAAACGAAAATATAAATCAATATATATATAAATGCTTAATAACACACCAACTAATTCTTAGACTTATGTCTAAGAATAAAGAATATTCTTTAAATGGAAATATTCAAGAATTGCTTGAAATTTGAGTCAAACTTCCCTCAACCCATATGGATAAACTTATGCCTTAAATATTGACCAGTTTCAAGGAAAACCATTTTCGGGATAGAACAAGTCCGAGAAGAGAAGAAATTGACAAATCTAATGGTCTATATCAACCAATTTATATATGTGTACAGTGGCATATAGAAACATGCAGTTCTGTCAGTGTGCTTTGAATCCTTGGGCAGTCATCATCAGAAAGACCGATACCTTTGTCCAGTTGCAAAAACATATATTTCTTCGCCTTTCTATTTTTGTAAGGGTGTTTTGAGCTAAATGTCAAGGATGGTTTATTTATGACTACGATCGGTAGAGACTCGTAAAAAACAGGTATATTATTTTCAGAGTTATTTTCTTAAAACACACGTTATACAGATGATTGTATACTAATAGATGACTACACAATTAAAGTTATTTGAAGTTTAAAATTGTGTACAATTATTTTGTTTGATTACAATGTTTATTATTATTTATTTTGTTCAATTATCGACCACGTATGTTTAATATTTGATTTGTTTTTCATGTCCTTGATATTATGGATATATTTGCAAATATAAAACAGTTCTTGTAAATGACTTCAGCCTTTATATTAGGAGGTAACATTTTAAAAACATTTTTTTTCTTTCCCACACATTTCTTATCATGCAATTTTATATTATTTGCACTTACGTATGTTTGTATTCCAGCACACTTGATGTGTTTTTTTTTAAAAATAAGGTTACATGTTTGTCCCAACACTAACATATTTATCCGGTAACCAGCATGTGAACGATACTAACACTTTTTTGTTTGTGATTCACTTGCACATCGAGACTTTTGCATGTCTTGAGAAAATGAATGTGCATGTTTCCATGTTTCATGTATTATTTTCGTCTGACGAAATTGAGCAAGTCACCAACATAATATGTCTTACTACATTATATTAAACTATATGACTTTACATCATAATCATGTTGTAGTGTATTCTTTGTTCTAAACTTGCAAAGCTTAATAATATTCTTGTTAATGTCTTATTGAAGAAACGTAACATGTTCCAGGCTTGTGCATGCTATACCACACCTTCTGAACAGTTCGCAATATGTGTCGTGTTCTGAGAAAACTCGACAAAATGCATGTGTGTAAAGTGTCATCCCAGATTAGCATGTGCAGTTCGCACAGGCTAATCAGGGACGACACTTTACGCACATGCATTATGCCCAGTTTTCTCAGAACGAGACACATATTACCGTGTTTGAATGTTTATTTTTATCATTTTACGTAACTGTAATCGATGATGTCTGTCTTTGATAAGTTTGCCGCAAGCAATACGTGCAAAAGTTATAACTAGTTTATAGTTCCTTAATTAATACAATTTGCTAGTAGATGTTTACGATCCAAAACATTATTCGACATTCAATTCCAAATACGTTTACTACATTGTTTACAACATTTTAATTTCACATTCGTACCTTATAATGAATAGTCTTTACACACACATGTGTCGTGTTCTGAGAAAACTGGGCATAATGCTTGTGCGTAAATTGTCATCCCAGATTAGCCTTTGCAGTCCGCACAGGCTAATCAGGGACGACAATTTCCGCTTTTATGGAGGCGGAAAGTTTCGTCCCTGATTAGACTGTGCGGACTGCACAGGCTAATCTGGGATGACACTTTACGCACATGCATTTTGCCCAGTTTTCTCAGAACGCGACACAAATGTAAGCGATACAAAATATTGCTGCGCCGCATGTACACGTTTTTCAAACTTATCCATGTGGATTACAGATTACAAAGGGATGGGTTCGGCATTGTCCTACACCCCGTCCTGTCTGACATGTAATGATACGCGACCCGGCGCTTTCTCAAAGGTCAGTCACAACATTTGCACGTCGCATACAATATAACCCATTTATGCCTAGTGGACTCTCCCATCCTTCTAAATTGGATCTATGTATTTACAAAATTAGGGTTGTCTAGTATATTTTTTTCTATATTTAGAATATTTCTTACAGAAATCCTTTAAGCAAACAGCGCAGACCCTGATGAGACGCCGCATCATGCGGCGTCTCATCTGGGTCTACGCTGTTTGCCAAGACCTTTTTTCTATACGCTAGGCATAAATGGGTTAAAATAAGCTGATAAAAGATATTCTTTCTATTGGAATAATCGAGAAATATTTTACTTTTGAGTGCATTTGGGCATTATTCAACTAAATCTACATAATTCTTCATGTAGAACATTTTGTACATGACATAGTCACCCTTGGTAGCCTTTATATATTCAAACGTGGCATGTATTTGTCTTGGTTTAAGTATAGTCTTTAATAATAATTCTAAGAATATGTTGGTGAATACGGACCTTGGGTTGTATTAGACTTAATAATAAAGAATAGACAAAAAATAAAAATAAAACATACATCCAGGGTTTGAATATATACAGGCTTCCACTGATGATTATTTCATTTAATAACCCATTTACGCCTAGTGGACTCTCCCATCCTTCCAAATTGTGCAGTCCGCACAGGCTAATCAGGGACGACAATTTCCGCTTTTATGACATTTTTCGTTTAAATGAAGTCTTTCCAGAGCAAAAATCCAATTAAGGCGCAAAGTGTCGTCCCTGATTAGCCTGTGCGGACTGCACAGGCTAATCTGGGATGACAATTTACGCACAAGCATTTTGCCCAGTTTTCTCAAAACACGACACATAATATTCCAGGATATAGACGACAAGACCAAAATGGAGATGTACGAAGAGATCCGGGACGCCGGTGCCCAGTTGGTGACCCAGCTTGTTTCCGGCACTCTTTCCAAATGTACCATAGAGGACACCGACGAGACCATCCGAATGTGCGACTCACTGGCCACCATCAGCGAAAATCCTACCTTTCTCACAAGAGAGACACAAGTTTGTTTAACATTCATGAGAATCTGAAGTTTTTTTTAACTGTTTATTTTCAGATATTGCATTTACAGCTATACTATATATTGATATGTTAACATGTTAGTGCTCATAATACTAAAATAGACTGTAAATACAAATTATAACAAATGAAGTAATAATTGATGGATGGTAAGCATGATACAGAAATAATGATGGCGATGGTAATGAATCATGATTGAAATGAATGAAAATGAAAATGAAAAATGGTGGTATATTTGAATCACTGAAGGACACAAACATATACAAGTATAAACATATTTAGGAGAAATATTAACATGTTAATCTAACGTTTCTTATTTAAAGGAAACGGGGTTGTCCAACATTGAGTGGAACCAAATCTTTCTTATTTGACAATTTTACGGGCTGTTCAAGCACAATTTGGAATTCAACCTTTATCACTTAGAGAACAGTGGGCATGTACAACATTTATGGGATAGTGATCTTTCATTTTAACCCATTTATGCCTAGTGGACTCTCCCATCCTTCTAAATTGGATCAACTTATTTTCAAAATTAGGGATGTCTAGTATATATTTTTTCTATATTTAGAATATTTCTTACAGAAATTCCTTTAAGAAAACATCGCAGACCCTGATGAGACGCCGCACTATGCGGCGTCTCATCTGGGTCTACGCTGTTTGCCAAGGCCTTTTTTTCTAGACGCTAGGCATACATGGGTTAACACCAACAATCTTTCTGACTGCTGATTGCTTTTAGAACCAAGTGACGGATTTTCTTAAAAAAGCTGTAGCCAACATTCAAGCCAACCCGGACACTATGACCATCGAGGAGATAGCGACGGTCACAGATCTGGCCCTGGAGACGTGTGCAAATATTGAACAGGTGTGTTAAATCAAACAATTTGAGCCTCGCTCTGTGAAACGGGGTTTAAATGCATGTACGTAAAGTGTCGTCCCAGATAAGCCTGTGCAGTTCGCACAGGCTAATCAAAGACGAAACTTTCCGCATAAGCTGGATTTTTTCCAAGAAGAGACTTTGTTTAAACGAAAAATAACATTAAAGCGGAAAGTGTCGTCCCTGATTAGCCTGTGTGGACTGCTCAGGCTAGTCTGGGTTGACACTTTACGCGCATGCATTAAACCCTTTTTTCACAGAGCGAGGCTCATTCATATAATAGGCATTTGTTAAACAGGCTACTCATATGATTAAGCCCCTCATGGTGCCCCATGAATAATTTTTTATTTCGACACAACCCAAACATTGATATTCTTGTTCTGCTTGAAGAACTCATTATTAAAGCAATGGATTTATTAAACTCGGTTTATGATATACAAAGCTGCAAACGAGAAAGTTAAATATGCTCCACCGTCAAACACGTCGTACATGTAGATGCGATTAATATGGTGTAAAATCAAACGCCGACGTGTAACAGACACATTGGAAACGAACACAAGTTTGAGCAAGCAAAACGTGATATCTTACAAATAGGCAAATAATAAACTTGTTCTCAAAATATGACCGAATAAAGATGCATAGCAAAATGAAACTGAACATTTTTTTATTTATAATTTCCTGCGGTAAAACACTGTAGGAATTCCTTGTTATAGTATTATGATAATTTGTGTGTAGTTTTGAAAAAAATCACCTTTTTCTGTAGGAACACAATCATACATGCCGTTTAAACGTTAATGTGTTTAATCGTTTTTAAGGCTGCTAACCTAGGTCGGGATCACCCAACCAGGTCTGACTTGAAGACCCAGGACGTAAAGGTGCCGTTCTTCAGCACGAACATGGACAGTACTCTAGACGGTAAAAACGAATTACTATGATTGTTTTAATTGATCGAATTTGAGTATACTTTACCCACAATATGCGAGGGAAATCAACGGTTTGTGTGACGCATTGCTTATTGAAATCGAAAATAATATGTGGAGCGTCGTGAGAAAACCGGGCAAAATGCATGTGCGTAAAGTGTCGTCCCAGATTAGCCTGTGCAGTCCGCACAGGCTAATCAGGGACGACACTTTCCGCCAAAACTGGATTTTCGCTTAGAAGAGATATCATTTAAACGAAAAAATCCATAAAAACGGAAATTGTCGTCCCTGATTAGCCTGTGCGGACTGCTAATCTGGGATGACAATTTACGCACAAACATTATGCCCGGTTTTCTCAAAACGCGACACATATGTTATTTGGAACTCAGTTAACAGCTTCTTCCGCCAATTTACATATGTTTTGCATCTCAAATTGACATGACTCCACGAGGTTATGTATTGTCATTCAAACTATTATTACTTAAACTGTTTTGTCGATATGCGTATATTCACGTCACACACGTGCATATAGCAGTAAAAAGTAGTATCTAGTGAATGGCTGAGTTGCCAATAAAGTCTTTTAGAAACTGTTGAGTCTTTTGATGATTGTTGTGAGGGAAGATACTAAACGCAAATCATTTCATAAAGAGCAAGATACCAACCTACCATGATAAATTGCAGACGCAAAGAACTTCATATTGATACATTAATAATCGATAGTATTTTATTCCTTAACACTAACGTATGTACACTATTTGGTAAACAAATACATCTAGTTACCTGCTAACTGATTTCTAGATATATAATAACATATAGAATGTTAAATCGTGTACGTAAGTATGCGTCTTGTCATTTATGTGCTTAACCCATTTATGCCTTGTGGACTCTCCCATCCTTCTAAATTGGATCAATTAATTTCCAAAATTAGAGAGGTCTGGTATATTTATTTCTATTTTTAGAATATTTCTCCTTTAAGCTGTTTGCCAAGGCCTTTTTTCTAGACGCTAGGCATACATGGGTTAATGTAGAGGGAATTTTTTTAATTCACGTTTTCTTTCTTCACCAGATGTTCCTGCGTTCGACAACGATGTCGATGCGTTAGCAAGCGGAAAACACATCATGAATAAAGAGGAGCAGACGCTTTTTGTGAGTCTTCGTTTGGTTTTGATTTCAATATATATACGGTTCCTACATTAACCCATTTATGCGTAGTGGACTCTCCCATCCTTCTAAATTGGATCAATTTATTTCCAAAATAAGGATTGTCTAGTATATTTATTTCTTTATTTAGCATATTTCTAACAGAAATTCCTTTAAGCAAACAGCGCAGACCCTGATGAGACGCCGCATCATGCGGCGTCTCATCTGGGTCTACGCTGTTTGCCAAGGCCTTTTTTCTAGACGCTAGGCATAAATGGGTTAACGTAGACTGATAACGTGTTTTTAAACAAACCCTCATTGTTATTGAACATAGATAAATACAACTTGATGAAAAACACAACAACATCTGTGAAATAACTTGTTCACAGCAAAAGTAAGTGTATGACTTATAAAAACCTACCACGATAAATAGATAATACAGAGGAGCAGCTGATTTTTAGTTGTTCTAATTAGACATTTAAATGTCAAAACACAACAGAACATACACCGCTATGTTTATGTTTAATGTAAGCCTTACTTGTTTTGAAACACAACATAATTTCCCCTGATAAAATATTTGAAATAAAATGTTCTCAGCGAAAGGACTTTCTCCTGAATGGCTGACCGATTAAAATACTTTTAAAATCACACTGTTAATATCAACTATACATATTGGAATGACACTTCCATTGGTATATCAAATGGGCCAGCATTGTTTGTACCAACGCGTCAGATTCCCATAGTTGAGGAAATCATGATTGCAGTTTTTAGCTCGGCTGTTTTCGAAGAAATCCCGAGGTATTGTCATAGCCCTCTCGTCTTCCGCGTCGTCGTCCGAAAACTTTAACATTGCCCATAACTTTTGCAATATTGAAGATAGCAACTTGATTGTATCACATCGACCTGCACATTTTGAGTGGTGAAAAGGTCAAGGTTAATGATGACCTTCAAGGTCAAAGGTAAAAAAAACAGAATCAAAGCACCCACAGCCGAGCGTTGGCATCCGCTCGACGGTGCTCTTGTTATATATAATATGACTACCAAATTGCACATTACAATGAATATGGCACATTTACAGACTATGTCCAGTGTGTCTACGTGTGCTGGGATAGCGGGCGATCTAATTAAAATCCTGACAACTAAGAAACCAATGTCCGACCAACCAATCACCATGAAATCCGGAAGTGTCGTCACATCCGTTACGAAGAACACGGGCTCCTCACTAGAGAACAAAACTGTTCCTATCGGAGACTGTGCAGTTGATCTTCCGAGCGGAATGATCCCCAGTGGCCTCTCGGACGAACCCATGATCATGCAGGTAGATTATGGTTCCAGCACAACAAAACATTATCCGTTCTTCTTCTTCTTCTTCTTCTTCTTCTTCTTCTTCTTCTTCTTCTTCTTCGTCTTATTATTATTATTATTATTATTATTATTATTATTATTATTATAATTATTATTATTAATTTTCAAACTTATTTATTTGTTACAAATATACGGCTATTGATTGTAAGAATGGCACATGTCCCGTTTGCTGAGCATCATGTCTTTATGGTTGTCATATAATGTTACTACATTATCGTTGTATTGCAATAGTTAGGACCCATTATGGCAAAACATGTTTCGTTTCACTATCCAAAGCTTACAAACAACTAGTAACAATAATAATAATAATCTATGTAAACAAGCAAATTCGTTGAATTGATATCCCCCGCCAAACAAGAGCTTTGTCACAGACGTGACGTATACCCCCAAATGCTGCATTGACACAGCATATTTACAAAGGGCCATANGGGGGGGGGGGGGTACGGAATACGCTATTAGGCCATGGTTTTACTTAGGAGAAGTTTTCATTGTTATCGTTGTGCACTGAATATCAATATTTGTTATCGGTGTGTACTGTATATCAATATATGTTATCGTTCAGGTATCCACCAGAGTGGCCCCAGGGGCTCCAGTGGACGACGGCAGCCCGATGGGTCAGCACCACCGCCAGGTGACCATCGAATTTTCGCGGGGAGACGGCACGGAGTACCCCGTGAGGAACTTGACCACGCCTGTCATTATCACTATCGCCGAAGACCCGAACGCTCCCCAGTTCAACTGGTCTGGGGTTGACCTGGCTAATCCGGTCATCCCTGCCGACAGGGCGGACGAGATTTTCTTCTACCATGAAGTGTTCGTTAACAGCCCGGCGGCTATTCAGATTCAGTTTAGGTATGTATACATCTCAAAAAATTAAGTTTTTTGTTCTCGATATTTGTTTTGCATTCGAAAGATTTTGTTCCTGTTATTAAGTATTAGTTATAAGACGAATTTGTGAGTCAATGATATGTATAACTTGTACGTAGACATATAACACGTTCATGTATAAGAACATTTTAATAATACATGCATATGTTTTAAATGTTACAGACCAACCAATATTTCGAATGTTAATCAACTCTTGGTTCTGGTGAACTTCAATGAAAAACCTTCCCTATCTGCGAACAAGACGAATGTCAAAGCTGCTGGAATGATCCCTCGAAACACCAGAGACACTGGTACTTGTACACCGTAAACTTTTATCGTTGGTATCCATTGGATAGCAAGATCAAATTGATACCTTAGTCATTTTCTGGTTGTTAAAGTGGCTGTTTTTGATATGCGTTTTGTTGAGCTTTTGGTGGTTCCAAATTTAGTTTCAATTGTGTCAATGCAGATTTTGAAGTTTCTCTACTGTATGTCCTGAAATATATGTTTTGTTTTCCCTAATACGTTAAACAAGTAACGAAAATAATATATAGGCTGTGGTAAGTGTAAATTTACTGAGCGACCTGCTGGATTATATTAGGAGTTCATTCATTCATAAAGCTTGCGCATTATGTTTTTCGGAGACGTCTTTTTAAAACATGTTCGTACTACTTTTGTCGGGATTGACATTAGAATGGAGAGGGCGTGATTATAAATCCAATTGATCAGTACACAAATGTCAACCAATGCGTTTAATGACTAATCATAAGCTAATGTGTATACTGGAAAATGAACGCCCATGGATTGATACTTCAAGAGATAAACTGTATATCCTTTGGCTGACAACCGTCAGGCGTGACTCAACATTTTATGTCAACTTATTAGTAGCGATCGTGTTTGATTCTTGTCTACCATGTTGAAAATAACAAAACCTTTACTCGTATTTTCTTTCCACTGTAGGATTTTACGGTAATACCAAGAAGGTCGACCCGTACACGCTGTTTGTGGACAAAGATGTAGTGGGGCAGAATATGGGTAGCTGGAAGATTGCCGTTCGTCAGTTGCTCCCCCAGGAACTCAATGAATACCCTGACGTTGCCTCTTTGCCCGAAGCCGTTCCAGGTACGTTAATATTCATGCGTTATCGTCGTAGGGTGCGCTTACTCGCGCATGGAAGTCATGCATGTTTGTCTGATTGTATTGTATAAGTCGTTAAAGTTTAACGTACGAGAAAACATATCGAAATCATATGAAGAAAACAATAGTTTGAATAAGCTTATTTCTTGCTTGCAAGACCTATTATCACATCATAGGTTATATATCAATATAACGTAAACCACACGAACATTTTCAATAAATATCACAAGCAAGCTATTGTTCAACTTGAACTGACTGTAATTTTTGAATGCACGCATACGAGCCACGGTCTTTGCTTTTCACGTAGTTTTTGCTTTTTTCTATGTTTCTTTGTATATGCCATGACATCAAATCAGAAAAGTCCCTTTTCGTTTTTAAAAGATGAATGGAAGAAAAACAAGTTGTTCACTCAAGACTACAAGCTGTATCCCGTAGTGAAGTCCTGCGCATACACGCTGAAGGGCAGTTCCATTGTACTTACAGATGGAGTTAAGGTAAATATAATATGCAATTGAACACGAGATGCATTAACGTGAAAAGCATATCCTGCCAATTTTATCACAAGGAAATTAATCATTTTTGTTCTTGTATTGTTCATCCTCAATCTCCTCCTCCTCCTCATTATCCTCATCATCATCATCATCATTTTATTCTTAAAGCCAACCGAAATGTCGAAGGGCAACTCCATTGTCTGCGAAACAACGCATTTGACGTCGTTCGGCGGTAACATGGTAGTTGCGCCCAACAAACTCGACTGGAACTTCATCTTCTCGAACGCCGACTTCATGAAGAACCCGACCCTGTACGTCACCCTAATTGTCGTGATGCTCATTTACATTGTCGCCATGATATGGGCCAGACGAAAGGACAAGCAGGACATCACGAAGGTGTGCGCTTCATTTCCAGTGTTTCATTTGTTATAAATATAACGTAACTATGTATCGAGCAATATGTGTTTAAATAAATGTGTAGTTTTCTAAAAAAAGAAGAAGACAAACACAGCATTCACATGCCTTTGCATTTTACTGTTTTTTTCGTTTGAAAGTCTGAATTAAATGCCTATTGTTCGTGGTAGCTTAAGACACGGCGGCAATCGTATGTTATGTTAATTAACCCATTTATGCCTAGCGTCTAGAAAAAAGGTCTTGGCAAACAGCGTAGACCCAGATTAGACACTGCATGATGCGGCGTCTCATCAGGGTCTGCGCTGTTTGCTTAAAGGAATTTCTGTAAGAAATATTCTAAATATAGAAATAAATATTCTAGACATCCCTAATTTTGAAAATAAGTTGATCCAATTTAGAAGGATGGGAGAGTCCACTAGGCATAAATGGGTTAATGAACTTTTTTCTGGACTAAAAATGTGTTTTTTTTTTATTACATATATAGCTCGGACTAGCTCCTTTGCTTGACAATGACCCGACAGATCATTACTACTACGAGGTGCTGGTATCAACTGGTATGAGACGCGGAGCGGGAACAGAATCTAAGGTATGCATCAACAGGAAAACCTTTTTCTAAGGTATGTATCAACTGGTTAACCTTTGTCTATGGTATGCATCAACTGGTAAACCTTTTTCTTAAAGGGACTGTAAACCACGAATGACGAAAAAAGAACAGTTCTAAAATACCGTATTTTTTGCAATTATTGGTTTATATTGATTAAAATATCACGACCGTATATTACAATACTTGAAATAAGTTCATATTTTCAGTATATTCGATAATAAAATTTCGCGATGTGAAATCGAAAGTACATCGCAAAAATAGGTTACATAACGATATACACACTATAAATAACGCAAGTAGATTGATCATTTTATATATAAAATATATGCAATTCACTACGCATGCACAATTTGCATTCCTGGGTTTACATCGTGACGATGATAATCAATCTACTTGCGTTATTTATAGTTAACTGGTAGTTACCTGGTATGCACCCAGTAAAAAAAATAAATAAAAATAAAATAAAGTAAAAATAAAATTAACAACTTTTTTCAAGTAATGTTATACACCAGTCGTGATATTTTAATCAATACAAACTAATTATTGAAAAAAATACGGTATTATAGAACTTTTTTCGTCATTCGTGGTTTACAGTCCCTTTAAGTTCTTAGGTTCGTTTTAACGACACATTGAAAATGATAATATTTGTTAGCACTGACATAAATAAGTTAATAATTATTCGGCAGTATATGCATATTTATATGCACGTGCGTATGAATAAAGAAATATATTCCATTCCATAGCAAGGGTTGGTCGTGTGTGTATGAACTGAAATATTTATACGCGTTTGTATGAACATTTTTTTTCATAATTCTATAGGTGCATTTCGTCCTTTCTGGTGAAGAAGAAGAAACGGATGTTCGCACATTCTCAGACAGCAAGCGTAAAATCTTCACGCGCGGCAGTAATGATGGATTCCTAATGGCTGTTCCAGAGTAATAAAAATACAATCGTAGTAAAAATTATTTCATAGTGCACTGTATCGTTATTCATTGTTATTGGCTAATACAACACTAAATTTCAATGAGTCCACCGATTCGAAATTAAAATATGATATCTCAATGCGAAATTATTTATTTATTTTCTTGGTAATGACAGACCCTTAGGTCCGCTGACGTACCTTCGTATATGGCATGACAACTCCGGGAAGGGCCGATTCGCCTCGTGGTACCTGAACCACGTGCTGGTGCGGGACGTTCAGACCGGAAGGAAGTACTACTTCATCGCCAACCGGTGGTTCGCCGTGGAGGAGGATGATGGACAGGTTTGTTATCCTTAAATAATAATTAAAATCATAAATAATAATAAATATGTGAAGTGCTATGCATATAGGACACATCTTGGCTATATCAATGCCTCTTTAGAATACCAGGATTAAGTGTTTGACATCCGCTTTGTCATAATATTCACAAACTATAATTATATTTTTGTACCGCATTGACCAAAGAAGTGTTTATAAATCCTATACGGTATCTTTTGTCAATTGTCTTATTCGATTTGAGATCTATACTAGCCAAACAACGATACTTGTAAATCCGCAATAACGACAAACGTAGCTTTTACGCATTTCATCAACACGTGTGTCATAATCTTCTTGTTATTATTACAGGTGGATCGTGTAATACCCGTAGCCGGACGAGAGCAGATGACAGAATTCACGCACCTGTTCCAACAGCAGACGGCTCGTAACCTTAGCGACGGTCATCTCTGGTTTTCCGTGGTGGCCAGACCGCCAAACAGCAGGTTCACCCGATGCCAGCGCGTCTCGTGCTGCCTTTGTCTACTGTATACTTCAATGTTGGCCAACGCTATGTTCTACAACAAGGCTGAATCTGATACAAACGCTTACACCATTGGTCCGTTTGCGATCACACCTGAACAGGTATATGTACATTCTAGTTGGTATTAACCCATTTATGCCTAGTGGACTCTACCATCCTTCTAAATTGGATCAATTTATTTCCAAAATTAGGGATGTCTAGTATATTTATTTCTATACTTAGAATATTTCTTACAGAAATTCATTTAAGCAAACAGCGCAGACCCTGATGAGACGCCGCATCATGCGGCGTCTCATCTGGGTCTACATTGTTTGCCAAGGCCTTTTTTCTAGACGCTAGGCATAAATGGGTTAAACGTTTATAGTCTTTAAATACTTTGCGTTTTGAACCTTTGTGTAGTCAGGCAATACATGCCACAATATATCTTTTAATAAAGAATTTGCTCTTCTACATAATTTCCAAACAAACAATAATTTTAAGGGTTTGATAAACAGTTTGTAAACATCTGCTGATACAATTTATCATTTTTTCTTCCAGATATTTATCGGCATCGCCTCAAACCTGATCATCTTCCCGATCAATTTCATCCTAATTACACTATTCCGGAAGAGTCGACCACGCCGGGCCAGAAAGTCGAGAGTTCAGGAAGCAATCGAAAGCATGCCGGCGCGTTCCGCCTCAATGGCCGACGTAAAAATGCGCGAAAAGAGCTCGCTTGATTTCGATCGGCCTGGTTCATCATTCCTGATCGATGGCAAGAAGTCCGCTATGTCACGACCGGAGTCCTGCATGTCTGCTACCGGTCCCCAAGAGGCGGCACCAAAGAAAAAGCAGTGCGAACTGCCCTGGTGGTTTTTGATCGTGGGCTGGGTCCTGCTATGGGCGGCTGTGCTGGTTTCCGGTGCCTTTGTGGCGTTTTATGGTATCCAGTTCCAAGACATGAAGTGCAAAAAGTGGATCACCTCTATGCTGGTCTCATTTGTAACATCAATTTTCTTTACGCAGCCTATAAAGGTAAACTGGAAGTTCGCTCTTCTTTTGCATTTTTCCAATGTAAAGAAAGTGATATAATTCATCACTATTTAATCTTAAATATAAGATCATTCTTAGCATATAAGTTTACGAGAAGGTTTCAAACTAGATAAAGAATCTATCTATATAACAATCTATATATCTCTTACATTATCCGTGTGTTATTNTCTTTTCACTGCTGATCAAGAAGCCAGAAAACGACGAAGAGGTTGAGGATGAAGAACCGCGAAGACTGAGAGAAGACGAACAGTTCCTCCATGTGGATGAAGATGACGGTATGCAGTAGCAATTACAATTTTGAAGGCCAATTACCTGTTACTAGCATAAGCAGCAGAAATATTATTCGAACAATACATCCAAATAGTTGTTATATTATTTGGTTCGGTCATATGTTAAGAAGCAATCATATGCTTCAGAGTTCATTTGTAAACAAAGTTAAAAAAAAAAAATGAGTATCAAATACTACTTTTTAAAAGTAAATGCATTTATAGGATACTTCTTTATTTGACGCTCTCCTCCCCGCATATTCGGGTAGTATACCCTCTATTTCATCATAATATCGTTGATAAATGTGAGGATACTGTATAATGCCCTGATCTTAATCAGCTGAGAGCATTTCTATAAAGAACTGCTTGCATTGAAACAGTGTTTCCAGCCTTTGCTTTATCAGCTGAAAGAAAAAGGAAGCAGAAATGCTATTTTATGAAGGATCAATACACTGGATCGGAAACAAAAACCATGTAGACGCAAACAATTCCTTAAAACTAGAACAATGCCTTTAACCAAACACTTATGACATTTTTTTTCAGAATTCGGCTTATTATCAACCACGAAACCAATTCGAAGAGCTAAGCCCCCAGATTCCAAATTCCTTGCCAAAGCACGCGAAGAAAGGCTGAAAGAGATTCAGATGTGGTCAATCATACGCGAGATCCTGTTTTATGCCTTCTTCCTATGGATTCTCATCGTCATCAGCTACCGCAGCGTTAGCTCCAATTCTTACCAATACAAGAAAGCCATGGAGCAGGTCTTCATTCTCACCAACGACACGCATAAGTCTTTCACATCGGTAATCCTGTCCTTTGATTACGTATATAACAGTCATGAAGCACCATGGTATTACATAACAGCTCGTTTATCATGCAAAACTCAATGTATTCATGTTTATGATTGATTTAGTCCATTATATGATACTTGAACTCTTACGATCTCTTCCTAACACAGCGGCTCAAATGAACGCATTAAGGTGGATTTCAAATATATGACTTTTTAAGTACAATGTAACATAGATCTAGCGAATATCGAAAACAATGTAATGTGGACCTTTTTGTTTTAACTGATTTTTTTTGTCAGATTGGTAACACGGAGGAATTCTGGATGTGGGCCCAATCAGGTATGCTGAGAGGTATTCGTGCAGGACCTTATTACAATAATTTCCCGCCATTCTATATGCGTGGTTACATTGACGACAAACAGTCGCGTCTAATGGGTTACGCTGTACTACGACAAGTTAGAGTGACACCTGGTGAGTTTTTTTTATTTATTAGCTCACCTGTCACGAAGTGACATGGTGAGCTTATGTGATCGTGTGATGACCGGCGTCCGTCGTGCGTCCGTCAACAATGTGTTTGTGTAGACAGTAGAGGTCACAATTTTTATCCAATCTTTATGAAATTTGGTCAGAATGCTTATCTTGATTAAATCTGGGTTGGGATTGTATTTGGGTCATCTGGGGTCAAAAACTAAGTCACTAGGTCAAATAATAGAAAAAAACCTTGAGTTGACAAAAGAGGTCACAGTTTTCATCCAATCTTTATGAAATTTGATCAGAATATTTATCTTGATAATATCTGATTTTGGATCGTGTATGGGTCATCTGGGGTCAAACCAGTATAGACTCTCAAAATGTCCCCCAACAAACAAACAGGGCAAAGGCAATATGTCCGCCAGTATAGACTCTCAAAATGTCCCCCAGTATGGACACTCAAAATGTGCAGCTTCATGAGATACAAATGCATGCCAAATATCAAGTTGCTATGTTCAATATTGCAAAAGTAATGGCAACTGTTAAAGTTTGTGCAAACCAACAAACAAACAAACCAACAAACACACAAACAGGGCAAAAACAATATGTCTCCCAGTTTAGACTGGGGGACATAAAAGCTGCACATTATATATCTACCACATGTTTGTTTTGCTGTAGATATATTTTCTATATGTGGTCGTATTTGATTCATTGGGGGTGTTCTTGATTTATGTTAAATTTTAATTGATTGTTATTCAAGTTCCATATTCGGGACACATTTCCGGAAGCAAACAGTAAAAGATGCATATCCGTTGTAGATTCTTGCAAAGTACCTGGTGACATGACGTCAATTATCGAACAGTGCAACGCTCAGTACGAGATAGCCTTGGAAGAAAAAGGCGATTTTGGACCAGGCTGGAATACTACACCAAACGAATCACGGTTAACTATTGCAGGACTATTATTTTAATCTTTAAATGTCAAAAATTGTATCGAAATGTTAACGATTATCATCCCAAAATATGCATTAGGAACAGGATTTTTAAAGTTAATATTGTTATTTATAATGCGCATTTTAAATGTTCAGTTGATGACTATGAAACGAATCATTTCTTATTATAGAAAATACGTTTGTAATTTTCAGGGAGGAGTACATGTTCAAAGACGCCGACTCCTTGAATGGGTATCCGTACTGGGGTCAGATGGCGCTGTATGGTGGAGGTGGGTACGTTGTGAAACTTAAGAAGGACTATCAGGACATGGTTAAAGATCTTGAACAACTTCAGAGAGAGGGCTGGATAGATAAGTATACGAGAGCGGTATTCATGGAGTTCACCGTCTACAATCCGTCAGTCAACCTGTTTGCTATCTCTACACTTGTGTCCGAATTCAGGGCGAGTGGAATCTTTACGTCCTATAGATTCGAACCATGCATGCTCCTTCCGTACATGAATTCCGCCCTCCTATTCCAGATTGCTTGTGAAGTCATTTACATGGGTTTCACCTTGTTCTTTGTCATAAACCTCTTTAAGAACATCATACAACAGAAGAGCAAGTATTTCTTCCTATTCTGGAATCTGATTGATCTGGGTATCAGCGCCATGTCCATCACGGCAGTCGTTATCTATTTCTATCGACTCGTCTGTATCAACAAACTTACATCGTATTTCAATGAAACACACGGCAACGAATACATGAAGTTCCAATACGTCGGCTATTGGAGTGAAATGTTTAATTACATCGTCGGCAGCCTAGTGTTTATGGCAACGATCAAGTTCATGAAACTCCTCAGATTCAACAAAAAGATCTCCCTACTAGCGGACACACTGAGCAACTCGAGTCGCGAGCTGATCCACTTCAGCATCATTTTCAACATCGTCTTCTTTGCCTTTATTCAGTTCTTCTATGTGATCTACGGGAAACACCTGAGTATCTTTAAGACGTTCATCAAGTCTTGCGAATCTGGTAAGAATATTGAATTGTCAGGCGATACAGTCTTAAACATTATATATTTTTATTGTTTGTAATATGTTAAATGTCATACAGACATATACATTATTTGTTTTACACTTGGATCAATAAAATATACATAAAAACCTCAAAACATGCGCCTGGTCATTTTCGCTAGGAATGTAGAATTTCATTCATAAATTTTATTTTCCCCAGTTTCGAAATTATCAGATTACTGTTTAAAACTATATCAAGTTACTGTTAAAGATTTGAATCCACAATTAGAGTTATTTCAGTTATTAAAAATAAACATGGTTATTTTGTTCCAACAGCAATATGACATTAAGCAGTGATGAAATACGAATAAAATGTAGTAGTTGTGTTTTCATACTTATTGTTTATCCTGTGCAAACATGTCCGATCGAATACGAATAATCATGCATTTTCTGTCCAGGAATCCTTATGATCATGGGAAGGTTCGACATCTACGGCATGCAAGACGTCAACCAGTGGATGACTCAGTTGTTCTTGTTCCTCTTCGTCGTCTCGGTGACCTTCATCGTCGTCAACATGCTTCTCTCCATCCTTAACGACACCTTCTCGAATGTCAGAAAGGACAAACTCAAGCAGACGAACGACTACGAGATTGTGGACTTTATGATGAACAGGTTTGAAGCTCTTCCTATATAATACTACTATTTTTAACAATAATAATAGTGATAATAATAAAAATAGTGATAATAATAATAATAATAATAATAATAATAATAATAATAATAATAATAATAATAATAATAATAATAATTTTTATAATATTATATATGCTTTTTAATTTTGAAGAACGTATCATTTGGACATATATTTTTTATATTATTATTTATGATGTGTAATTTAAAAGAACGAAGAAATTTGGACATTTTCCCTTAAATAATTCCACACGTTTGATTGTCGTTACAGGTTTAAGATGTGGACTGGAATAGGACTCGCTAGCCCGACCACCATCAGCCCTGCCGAGTTGGAGAAAGAGAGGAACTACAGAGAGCTAGAGGAGCGCATTGATCAGTTCCCAGACCAGATCGACAGGTATACTGTCGTTTACATTCAATCAAGTTTGAATACAATCATTTTTTTAATCAGTGGCACAGAGCCATTCATTTTTCTTAACTACGCTTATGTTGATAATCAAAGTAGCTTCAATTGATGGGCAATATGCCAAACTCACTTGTACATTTTGCTGTTGGTGGATTTGGTATGAAGTCATATTATCAATCGTGGTGTGATATAAATGGATAGCGTCTTGACAGAATAATGTGATAATTGTTTATCTATATCGAAAGCGAGTACTTTAATATTCAACAAAGAAAGGTTTATAAAACAGCCGTAACCTGTTAACAGTATTTGTCAGAGATCGCATCTCTTAAGGCATTCCTAAATAATACGTGTTATGACAAAATGTAATATCCAAATACAAACGATAATTTTATATCCTGATCTTATAACAATTGGTTCTGGTGTTTAGTTTAATAATACAGCGATTTTTCATTTTATTTTTTCCATATCAATCTTCATATCAAGCAGTGCGGATAACGCAATACAATATTTTGGTTTATTCGAGAAAACTGTTCATTATTATACAGAACCCCATACTTGGCGTAACATATTGAACTTTGGATATGCAATACAATACGGTGATTAATTCACTGATGAATTAAAACGTTTAACTATGAAAGCTAAGTCCATACATTAAGGGCTATACTGAAACGAAATTCAAATGTAATAATATACAACAAGTCCATGCTTGTCACAATATGTTAAACNTAATACGTGTTATGACAAAATGTAATATGCAAATACAAACGATAATTGTATATCCTGATCTTATAACAATTGGTTCTGGTGTTAAGTTCAATAATACAGCGATTTTTCATTTTTTTTCCATATCAATCTTCATATCAAGCAGTGCGGATAACTCAATACAATATTTTGGTTTATTCGAGAAAACTGTTCATTATTATACAGTAACCCCATACTTGGCGTAACATATTATACTTTGGATATGCAATACAATACGGTGATTAATTCACTGATGAATTAAAACGTTTAAATATGAAAGCTAAGTCCATACATTAAGGGCTATACTGAAACGAAATTCAAATGTAATAATATACAACAAGTCCATGCTTGTCACAATATGTTAAACTTTATTTTCCAGGTTCCTGGCCTCCGTATCGAACATGTACATGGGTGACGTAAAACTGGACAACATGTTGCACAAGGGAATGGCCCAGAAGATGGCACAGAAGGCGGAGCTACAGCAGGAACATCCGATGCCCCGCCCAATGCAGTCCGGCGTCAGACTGCGTCCCGGGGCCAAGGGCATGACGGACGTACACACGGACTAGCACTGGAAAGAGAAACTGGATGTTCAATGTTTAACGGACATTGATTTGTATTTTTGTGTTATTATTGTTTTGTTAGTAGATTTGATGAGCAAATTGGCGTTTATTACAATTAAATAACGAGAGGGACAACACTTTTGACGTAATTCGAAACTTGTGTGCATGCCATATCTCAAAATAGTACACCCCTATGACTAACATAGCATGCACAGACATAAATTCTAGTATACTAATATAAGAAAAATCAAATTGAACAAAAATTGACAGCTAAAAACAAGTGTATCATATTTTAAATATTCGATCTTTTACGATAAAAAACAAAACACTTAGCTGACTTTTTTAATTAAATGCGTGTTTATATTTTGTTTTCTACTGTACGTTATATTAATTTAAATAATTTATTAGTTATCAATACTTTTTTATGAGAACAAACCATTGATGGTTTATTAATAAGTATACAAATGCGACACTTAAAATTCGTGAAAAAAATGAACACTTTTATTTGAAAAACCATATTAACAGAAATTGATTTTTATTAATGCTGAACATGCATTCAAACAATACATACTCTTTTTCATTGACAATTTAACATGACGCAACTGAACATAGTCGGTACAAAACTACATCATTAGATTCGTGTTATTGTTCTTGTGTTACCATTTATTGAAATAAACTGTTAAGTTAGGATTTGTTATTATGTGAATTACATTTCGCCCGCAAATCTTAACAAAGTTCAGACCGTAGAAGTTATGCATAATTGTCTTCAGACGTTTCGTTCAAACTAGGTGGATAAAGTACTTGTTACTGTTTTTTGTTTCACTTAAGTTCATTCCCAGACTTTTGTAGGAGCAAACTAACATGATTAAGTAGTTGTATTAAGTAAACGGTATTGGAGTAACTTCGTTTTTGCTTACTCACTACGAGTTTATTGGTAAGCATAACGCCATACTAGCGATGATACTTACAGTGGCTTGGATAGACATCTTGCCATTCGTTTGGCTTCATATTAATAATATTTTTTTAGAAATGATGTGTAGCTTTTTCTTTTTCAAAACATGCTTTCTACTCTGCAGACCAATACACTATATAATGCTTTGGTTTGATCATTGAGCAGTGTAATGTCCTGTAATTTATGTTTTTCTCTATTATAATAGAAAAAAAAGTATCCAAATTAAACGGAAAAAATAAGTCATTAAGTCCAAATCTACAATCATTATTACTATTCATACATGTATGATAGCGTCTACGTTGATGTATTGTACTTTTTGTAAAGCAGCAGTGTATTTACACAGTTCACACAACGACGCAATCTTTACCACTCTATTGTCAAACGTGATTGTTTCGACGTATGCTTAAGAATTTTGACAGGACTTTGTCTATATATGAATGATTAGAGTTCTTAAGACATTTAAACTAAGTTGACGTAAGCAGTATAGCTGGTATTCACCGAGCAGATCATTATAATCGAAACAGTGAAACTTGATAGACCTTACACAATTCAGCGGCTATCGTGTGTCCTTTGTAGATTGATTTGCTTTTAATTTAATTTGTACAAACATATTTATAACATAAAAAAATGATGATGATGATGTAGATTGAATATTAGGCGCGCTACATAACCTGCTAATTTAACAAAAAGCGTTTACAATATGGAAAATTAGTTTATTTTCCACAGTGCGACATGATGAACACGTACACGGTTTCGGACATATCCATTTACATATTAACTTTCATTGTTGCAACTTTGCCAAATCAATAATCGCAATAAACGCGGCTTGATTTAAAATTGTGTAGAAGTATTAAAGAGAAAATGACTGATTAAACTGTGGAGCAGTGTATTGCGCTTTTTGACAGAGCATTGAGTAAGTACACATTTTTGGATTATATAATTTATAATTATTTTCATACGCAGTGTTTTTGTTTACATTGTGATAGGTTTAAAAGCGAATTATTAATTTTTATATGATATTTGAGTCATGTTTACACGTAATATCTGTAGTCATTGCGATAATCTATAAAGCCCCATTAACGCTCAAAATCAACGAATATTTCGTAAAATATTTCGGAAAAAAAAAGTAAACTGTAAAAAAATCAGTGATCCTTATAGCAATAACCGAAATTTCAACGCTAGATGCGGTCTGGTTATACAGATTTAACAAGATACAACATGCTCTTTTTTGTGGTAAAATATATTCAACGCATGTCCATGTACCATGTTAGTGTTCGTGTGTCGTATAAATAGATATCGTTGCGGGAAATTAAAATGGAATATATTGTGCTACAAAAAATAAAAACGAGCCTTTTGTATTTCGTTTATCTTATGTTACCAGACCATATCTGGCGTTAAAATTGTGGTTTTTGCTCTAAGAAAAACTGATTTTGTATGGTTTAACTTTATTTTACGAAATATTTTACGAACTATTCGTTGATTTGGAGTGTTAATGGGGCTTGAATGGATTGTTTTTCTTTCATTAGAGGCAATAATTGGTTGTTTTCAAATGAACATCACAAACTTTCACTTTGTATTCTTGCAGACAAATTATGCACATAATCTTTTATTACGAACTACCCAAACTAAAGCAACACTCATTTTATTTGAAAGTAATTGCGTTTATTGAGTGATTTATTGATGGGTAGTGCGGTGGTCGAGTTGAAACACTCTGGTCTACCATTCCAGAGGTCGTGGGTTCAATCCCTGGCCGGGGCACTGGAAATTTCAGAAATGCTTTAAGTGTTTTCCTTTCAACTAGAGATGTACTGGTATGAAACCCAGGAATTGGTCGCGTGTATCGGTGCTATACACTGAGCACGTAAAAGAACCAAGGGATATATTCGCAAAGAGCTAGGGTATCGCACCGGATTCCTTGTATCTGAATACTTTCTCTTTTACTTGCTGTCTCTTCAGCAAGACCAAAGGACCCCATTGAAATAAGTGCATGCACTTTTATGGGTTATCCTTGACTGCAAGGTCAAAATAAATACATACATACACATACATTTTCTCCGGGAAATACATTTTCATTATATCATCGAATGTTACGAAACAAGAAAAGACATCACACCTGTTCGAATATGTACTGTTCCAGATTTGCCATCCATGTTGTACCTACAATGCTTGTTAGTCATACGAATAACCAAAACATGTTAGTAGCCCATCGACAGAATTTCATAAATTGACAGGAAACACATCAGATTAGAATCTGTTAAACAAATATGCCAACGTCTTTTTAGCCTTATACGTTAATTAACTGAGTTGTTTGCCGTAACTGTATTTGATAGGAACTGTGCAACTCTGTGTTATTTCAATAGATAATATGCAAATATGAAAACCTATTTTTTCTGCAAGTAAGGATATCTGCTATATACGTGTATAGGTTGGTCTACAGTTTTAATATTTTCATGAAAATACTCGGCCAGAATATTAAAGATTTCTTTTGTGTACAAATCAATAATATTTCAAACATAAAGGTTCGCTTTTGAATATGAAATATTTCAACCGAATCTTAAACAAAAGCCAGTTCGCAAATATGAAACTTGATATTGGTTCGTTGGACGATTTGTATTGTACACCTATAACAATGAGAATAATTTAGTACCACTATGTTTATATAAGAAGTCTGAATAAATATCTAAAGCAAAACGTAACATGATGTAAATAACATGCACAATTTACGTTTAGTAACATAAGTAGCGTGTTCGATATGGAATTAACATATATTACCATTAAACATAGTTAATTTCTTGATTTTGGCTTTATATATCTGATGAATAGCTCTTTTGTGGATATTATCTAAAGACTGCCAGTGTTCATCACAATGGGCCAATACCCCGACCTATTTTGCTTTTTTGGTTTTGTGTCCAAGAGTTTGCAGTAAATGTGTTGGATTCGAGTGCGCAATCGTGTGAGCTTCTATTGTTTAAGTATATAACAAGGATTGGCAAGTATTTTATATGTGTAGCCTAAGGTTCAAAAATTGATAAAATTTTACGCGCTTAATTTCTTGCTTTAATTGCTGTTTATAACAAGTTCGTCAGCCGCCGCCCCATCAATATTATAAGTCCAGTAACAATTTCACTGGCAAAAGCCCATATGTCTGTTGTTCGTCGTCCTTTCGCTGGTGCATTAAATTATCAGGCATTATTCTGGCTTATTACCCTGGGTAGAAACGGCCCATGTTTCATAAATCATGTCAATGATATAGATTAGCGCCTCTAAACTTTAAGAAAGTAACGTATTATGAAAAACCTTTGTGTTCGAAGACAAAGTTTATGCAATCAATAAAAGACAACTATAAGTTTTGGATATCTTTAAATATTTCGATTAGAATAAAGAAACAGTTTGTATTTGAGTAAATATTCAATCTGTAAATGTAATAGTAAAAGGACATTTTCTCATATTATAATGAGCAATGCCATCGATTCGAAATAATCAATGTATTATTAGCACAAACGGGTAATATATATCATGGTTGAGAAATATGCGGACCAATTGTTTGGTTAATTGTTTAGGTATGAACATAATGGATAAAACTATAAGGCGTGTTGTAACTCGTTCCAAGGAGTCCGGGCTGCTACTTGTATAATGATAAAACTTAATCTAGATTTTTTTTTTATTAATGTTGTTTATCCGTCTCTACATTCAATTATTTTTATTTAAATGTGTGCATTGTACCTTTAAAATACATTTAAATATGACAACAAGAAATATTAATATGAAATTATGTCGTAATTGCGACCTAATGTATTCGTTGGTACGAGCCCTGTAAAAAGGTTTGAATGCAATTTTACACGCATTAGAATGAAAACGATCAGTATTTCTGGATAGTCCCCGCTTTGCCGCCCCAATGTTGAAAAGTTGTCGACGCACATTTAATGAGTACTTTTAACAAGAATAATGAAAGTAAATTATTACTTTGAGGCTAGTATGTTTGTCCGAGGAACATCACTATATTTCAGGTAGTATTTGTCTGCAGACCCATTGCACAAATAATCGATAATAGCAAAAAAAAAAAACAACAAAAAACAAACATCAACAATAGTTTAATATGTCAGTACCCATACGTTTATACAGTTACTCACTGCAACTTAATAATTTTATTCGACTAAGCCCGCGGTCAATAATAAACGTATTAGAATTTGTGCTGTTTGAGGTTTGCAAATACATGATTATATAGGTTTTTACATACTTATTTGATTACGTATATGTATTTAAATATTGATAATGACATATATTGAGTCAAAATATTCTTCAGCATGGGTCACAATTTGTACCTTTACTTTAACAGCGTATATAATTTTAATCAACACACTTATGAAATGAAGAAAAACAGATCCCAGGTTTACTTCTCCTAATTGACTTTGACAAAACATGTGATTCATTGGCGTGGACCTTTGTAAAGAGTACTCTATCTTTCTTTAATTTCGGTCCAAACATCAAGCGTTGGTATCACGTTTTATATAAGAAATCAGCTGTTTCTCAATGCGGTTACTTATCTGATTTTTTTCGTATTGAAATGGGCTGCAGGCAAGGAGATGCCCTCTCATGTTGTATTTTTATCCTCTGTTCTGAAGTTTTGTCACTTTTATTGAGAGATAACAAGAATATACAAGGTTTTACAATTAATGGAATTGAACATAAATTATCCCAGTTTGCGGGCGACACTTCTATTTTATTAGACGGTGCTGAACACTCCTTAAATGAAACACTTAATGTTATACAGAATTTTGCAAATATTTCAGGTCTTAATTTAAATTGTGATTAAACAAATGTTGAATGGATTGGCAAGCGCAAATATAGTTCCGATACCATAAAAACAAAATGGAAATTAAATTGGATGCAACACAGCTTAAAATGCTTGGAATTAATTTCCATGTTGACCTGTCAAAAATATTTAAAATTAATTACGATGAACAATTAACACCAATTGAAAAGATTGTAATTGTAAAAACCCTTATTGTGTCATTATTAAATCACTTGTTAATATCATTGCCTAACCCACCCAATACAATTTCAAATTCAATAAAAACTTCTATTCTAAGTTAACTTAGGGACGGGCATGGTAAAATCAAGTTTACAACAGCGGTAAAAGAATATATTGAATGAGGTACACCATGATCAATTTGGATGCATTTATTTTCCAGCATTCAAACTTACTTGGCTACAAAGAATTCAATCCGTTAGGGGAAATTGGATAGATATTACACAGATGTATGTTGATATTTATCAACTTTTTAACTGCAGTTATCATTATGCTTTAAAATCTCTAACATAATTTCAAACTCTTTTAGGGTAGATGTTTTAAAAAGCTTCTCTTTTTTGTGGTACATGAGAAGTAAACACAGAATAATTATTGTATTATCCACTTTTTTGTAACCCAAATATTTAATGATATGCATTCAATCATTGTGGCATGCAAGTGTGCATTCCCTCCAAATACACAAATTCGTAATTATAATGGCCAATTTTTTCCCCGCGACATTAAATCCAGTAGAAATCTAAGTCAAAAGATCGTAATGATTAAAGTCGATACACATATAAGTTACATTTACGTTGTTTCCTCTACTGACGTTCGGAAACGTAGGAAAGCCAAGCCCATGCATTCTTTACCGCCCTATTCTTTTGAAAGTAACATAAACAACATAGACTCTGAAAACACCATTAGAGGACGTTCAATCTTCTAACGCTACATTGTATTGTCGTTTGCCTTTTGGTTGATCCTCCACAGTGACTTATCAAAAAATGAATTGCCATAATGAGACAGAGTTGTCATTCAAAAATAGTCGTATATAAATATAATAATACATGACAACTTTGTATTTTATCTTTCCAATATTATTGCAGACGTGTAAACTGGTAGCGCGAGCCTGGAGACAGTAATACATTCCAAGCATGGTAATTATAACCTCACATAATAATCATGTATATGCATGTGCAATGTGAATTGAAATTCGCTTTTTAGTATTTCGCGGTAAAATTCATATCCATGTTCATATAGTCAGCCTAGTCAGGGTATACTTGTAGTTTATATCACCATCTTAAGCATCATATGTTATGTATAAAATGATCGACATTGACTTTAAGTCATGTATGAAAAAAGCTTCCTTATACTTTATAATTTTAGTATTATACGGATAGGCACATGTGAATACATAACAACAATACAATCAGACTACATGTTGATTGTCAACAGCTGATGATTTATAATAATTATTCTGTAAATTAACGTCTGGGAACCCTTGTTTATCAAAGATCGATTTCTTGTAAAGATTTCCGCAATTATTACATTTGCTTATTATTTCAGGGTTAAGCATTTATTAGAGCTTCGAGCTTAGTTAAGATTTAATAGGTTTAAAAACAACATGACAATGCACACTTTGTTATGAAAATGTATCGAAATACTTAAAATTAACTTTAAACCTTAGGATTGAATGCTGATTGATTATTACAGGAAACGCCTTTAGTAACCTTAAAAATCCATCTACATTTTCAGCGTTTCTTTTCAGGAATAAGTTCTGATAAGAAGTTGCTGAAACTTTCAAATTATATACATGTGTTAACGTTTGCTCATAAAGTAATAACTGAGTAGGGAGGTGTAGGTGCGTAAT
>VMBQ01002707.1:75907-126070 GCA_007657795.1 Dreissena rostriformis
ACTCTCGCGTTCTCGCATTCTCGCCATCTCGTTCTCGCACTCTCGTCATCGTATTCTCGCACTCTCGTCATCGTATTCTCGCACTATCGTCATCGTTCTCTCGCGTTCTCGCATTCTCGCCATCGCGTTCTCGCACTCTCGTCATCGTATTCTCGCATTCTCGTCATCGTATTCTCGCACTCTCGTCATCGTACTCTCGCGTTCTCGCATTCTCGCAATCGCGTTCTCGCATTCTCGTCATCGTATTCTCGCACTCTTATCATCATATACTCGCACTCTCGTCATCGTATTCTCGCACTCTTGCATTGTCGCCCTCTGGATTTTAATGTGTAACCACGATGGCCCTAACGATATTCCGTAAAAAATAATTAACACGTAAATGAAAATTAGTTTTAATATGAATCATGTAAAAAAAAAAAAAATCACAATTAAGAGTAATTAGTTTTCGACAATAATGTTTTTAATTTAAATACCAACGTTCGACCAACATCAAATGCTTGTCATTATAGGTCTTTTTTCAGGGGAATTTGTCTTTTTTTCCAGTCCCATGGAGAAAGCGTGCACCAATCAAAAGCAGTAACTGGGCACAAATGGGAATACAAAATCAACTTCGATTCTGAAGGTGAAGTCGACTATGGTGACAAATACGATATCAAAGAGGAAGAGCTAATGACGAAGGTTAAACAGCTTGTCGGAGTAGACGAAGTTATTGTTAATGTGTGGGCATATATGGCGCCACTAATGGCAGGAAAGTCGTCACCTTGGTTACTCTTTCATATTGGTTTTAAAACTGACGGATGGTGGTGGTCCATCGAAAAGCATACTGATGGTATAACGATCCAAAGAAGTTACTTCAAAACGGCCGTCATTGATCGTTACAGACGCAAGAATCGTCAGTCCGAATGGATTCGTCAGTCCGAATGGATAGTTCTTAAAGAAGACATTGGCAAAATGAACGTCCACGAACTAATAGAATGGCTTCAAAAAGAAGGCAAGCTAAATGAAAAGTACATACTATTAGACAGCAATTGCAAACATTTTGCTAAAGCTGTTTTTAACCACGTGGCATTTTCAAAACAATATATGTTTTGTTAATGATTGGTGCTTCATATTTTTTTCTGCTGAATGCCGCTTCTGGAGCAAGTGAATGAAGCCTACATGTCGATTTCGAATGGTTGTTTATACAAGGGTTTGCAGTTAATTTATTTGCTGAAAGTGTGCAGCCCTTTTGGGTCAAATATTTAACCATGATTGGTCAACGAAATCTTTGAATGACACGTATCTAATTTGCCGGTAGCACAATATGAGTGATTCCATAAATACTATGCAAACACTCCCGATTAAGGTCAAACAATAATAAAATTAAGCTTTAAACAATTATGTTGTCGTCTATAATTAAAACCAGGTAATTTTAAAAGTTTTAACAAACGAACGTCACACACTTTTTGTAGTATTGTTCCGTATACATTAAACAAATAATATTCAATTGCGAACTGCCACAACTGAAGCAATACTCCTTGTATGCGAACGTACGTGCGTTAATTGACTTATTTACCTCGTAAAATAAATGTTTACTAAATCATCAAATATTTAAAAAATGAAAAAAAGCCATTAGACCTATCCGGATATGTTCTGTAACATTTGTTACATTTGCCACCTAAGTTGTACTTTCAACGCATGTTAGTCGTTCGTTTAACCAAAACGAGAACAAAAACATTAAATCTATCCGGATATGTGCTGTAAGATATGTTTCATTTGCCAACTGTGGTGTACCTACAACGCATGTTTGTCGTCTGTATAACCAAGATATGGTGGTGGGTCCATCAACATATGGTGGTGATCCATCGAAAGAATTTCAGTTTGTATAGAAATGTTTAGTTTTAACTCCGGTGATGTCGAAAACATTCGAACCATAATCTGGAGGTACGCGAGATCACATGCTGTTTACTATGTTTGTACAATTTCGTTATTGAGCAGCAATATTTACGCGCGACACAAAAATCAGATGAACTGAGGGACAGACGAAAGGAAGGACACGACCAGATCTATATACACCCATAACAAATAAGGGGCATACAAATAAATCAATATATTCAGACACATAGTAAATACGATAATGAACGATTATGCTTGAATCATTTTGCGCCATTGTCTGCCGTGGCTAAACTGTGCACTTATATGTGTCGTGTTCTGAGAAAACGGGGAATAATGCATGTGCGTAAAGTGTCATCCCAGATTAGCCTGTGCTGTCCGCACAGGCTAATCAGGGACGACAATTTCCGCTTTTATGGAATTTTTCGTTTAAATGATGTCTCTTCTTAGCGAAAATCCAGTTTAGGCGGAAAGTGTCGTCCCTGATTAGCCTGTGCGGACTGCACAGGCTAATCTGGGATGACACTTTATGCACATGCATTATGCCCAGTTTTCTCAGAACGCGACTCAAATCCTTGTGACAAAGTTGAATCAGGGTGTTTAACGCTAAACCATTTCTTGCTTATCTGGGTTAAATGACCGAGAGTCAACATGAATCTTTTGTGATTGAATTTGTATGAATGGAGTCGCCATGATTGTATTTCAGATCGCGTTATTTGTAACCATAGCACCAGTTGACAATAATTCGCTGTATACGTAAACGAAGCACTTGGAAATGGTAACAAATAGCAACACATTCAAATGCAATCAACGAAAATTTTTTTTTTTTTTTTTTTTTTTTTTTTTTTTTCTCTCTCCTCTTTCACCGTTAAATTATGCATACATAGTTTAAGACCAAATTAAGTTTAACTGTTCGAACATTATTTTGGGAATTCCTTTTTTGTGGAAAAAAGTGATGCAATTATTTCATATCAGCGATTCTTTCACTTCCATGTTAATAAACTGGAGCCAATTTTTAAAGACGAACATGTATTTTTCATGAGTGCATTGATCAATGCAGTAAACATATCTATCAATCTTTTCAGGCTTCGTCTAGCTCGGGGAACGGTGATAAGTGGCAGTACAAGCTCTATTTTGACCCCGAAGCGAACGATGTATGCAGAAAAACATACAAGTTTAATGACAAGGAACTTATAAATGTGCTCAAAATTGTCTTTGGAGGGGACGAGATGATTATATTCGTTCAGGCATATAAAGTACCACTGTCTGAATGGCAATTCACGCAGTTTTATATGTATCACATGTATATCGTATTTGACACTGTCCAGTGGTTTTGGTCCATCGAGAAGCATTCTGACGTTATAACAATTCAACGAAGTAAGACAAAAGCTGCAGACGAAGACTATTTCCTACGAACAAAGCGACTTTCTGGACAGACTCGTGTGAAGGCAATGCGAACAGAAAACACGTTTATTCTCTCATTGATTGGCTATTTACAAAAAGTAAACTTTCCGAGAAATACCATTTCATTTCTCGTAACTGCCAGCAATTTGCTCCGGATGTATTTAACTTTATAGTGGAAAGAGAAGCGCTGTAGTTTGAACATGATGAACATTCGAGGTTAAATCTAAAAACATATCACGAATCAAAGAAACATCAATCAATAAGTATATGTTTGTGTGAATGTTTTAGTTGAAAAGTGTGTAAGTATCGGTTAACAACCCACGATACAATTCAAGAAGAAAAAAGTGGCAGTTGTGTTTATAAAATTTCGAAATGTATTTATATTTCGAAATATTATAATAAATTTTAAATTAACATGTTCGCGTATGTACTTTGCTTAATATTAATCGAGTATACCTGTTATATGCTTTAATGGTTTACTAATGGCGTTACAGAATGATAAATTGTATTTATACGAGAATTTCCGGTATTTTGGTTATCTAATTGTTGTTGTTGTTATGCGTATGGGTTCTTATCACATGCCATCCCTGTTTCCCATGTAATATTACCATTACATATATTTTTATATTACACATGTTTAATATACTTTTTAAGCGCTTTCATTGGCTTAGTTTTCGTTTATTGACCAATCGCATTTTGTCATTTTGCTGAAATGACGTTACAACGTCAAATGACTTCACGAAATATAAACAACATTCGGGATTAATCATTATGTTTGCGTAAATATTTATTTAATTTGCTCATTTAAAAGCATGTGATAAAAAAGATCTGACACTCGTTGTCATATTATACCATATTTTATTAAACTCTTCCAGGAAATTCTTTAGTAAGCTCGCCAAAGGCCTGAACTCGTTTAATAAAATATGGTATGATATGACAACTCATGCCAGATCCTATATATCAGCGATTAAACATTGTGGGTGTACTATCAAAGCTGCTAGTAAATTCGGTGTCATATCGATCACGGAAAGAAATTGTGTTCTTTATGCTTTGTAAAAAAGAAAGAAAAATTGTTATTGCTGTAGGTACTTTATATATGTGATGATAACTTACGTTTAAACATATTTTAAAACATATTTTAAAGGACATTTTTTTCTTCGAGGACGTAATTGATTTCAATAGAAATTCTATTTTCTGATTAACACACATTAATATTCCCTTTCCATTTGCTTTCAAAACATGTGCAATTTCTACCTTACAACAACCGCATAAGAGTTCTGTTAAAATTTCATTAATACAGACAATGGGATAAAACACCTTTTGCATATATTTGAAGTTGCTTTTCAATGTTCCTAATCCTCTGTCTCAAATATAATAAACATATGGTACAACAGGTACTGCATACGTTGCACGTCAGTAAGTGGTACTTTATACGCCCACAAGTTGACAATAACCATATTCATGAATGTGTTTTATAAGCGAAGCCTTAAGCCAGTAAACTTTAAGTACATTATGAAATACACCTTTTAGATTGTCAGTAAAGATCAGTAAAGAAGTAAATCTTTTATAACCATTTGTCGCCGTGATGAGCGTTTGGCACCACTTAGCTGAAACCAAAACACTGGGGCAAGATAATGAGTACATTTCTATAGAATACCGTATACATGTGAGTAATACTCAGGAATATGTATTTAAATGAGTTGTATTTATAAGACGATTAATTGATCCTATTTAATGTGTGGAATTTCTTGTTTAAAATATAATTAATTTAATTTCAAACGTAGGTGGATGGAGAATCCGAATTGTGTACCAAAGCGTTTACAATAATGATGTTTTTTTGTGTATCCATATTTCCTAAAACAACCTGAAATCTAAAATAACAACATGTTAATTATGTTAAGTGCACGAACAAAGAAAGATATAACTTGTATTTTTACAGAAAATAATAAAATATTATAAAACGGTTGAAGTTTCGCTTACCATCGTTAAGCAGATTCTATAAGCATTACGTAATAAGAACAAAACATACCTTTATCTGAACTAACATTGAAATCGGCAACTGAAGTAACTATGCCAAAGTATGTTTGATCCTTTTACTTTTTATGAGCAACTACATGTACCAGGTAAAGAAAACACGTACAACCACATTATTACTTGAAGTTAAAATATGTATATAAAATTTATTTATTATGTCTGGGATATTTGATATAAACTTACTAATTAGATCTGTTCGTGTCGCGTGGAACACATAAGTTGAATATTTAAAAAAACGCTTTAGCCTACAACCAATTGTATGTATTTCGAAAGATAACACAACAAATCCAATCCCCGATCATTACATTATCGAAATTATACTGAACAAAAGAAAAGTTCGATTTGTTGCAATGTGTACATTAAAAATTGATCATATTTGACTTTTCAAATTATATTATATTTGTTGTATACTAAGTATTTTGACTTCACTTGTTTAACCTGGTCGACATTAACAAGCAGAATGCGTTTGCCTGTTAACGTGTGTACACGTCCGACGCAAAACTTGTTTTTGTAAGAAAGTTTCGTTACAGATCATAACTATAAATATGCTAATGCCTTAAGACTTATAACACTGTCGACTCGTCCTAAGCGGTCCCCACATGAAAATCAAAGCGATGCACGATACGACACGCGACAATTAAAAGGACAAGCGACATAACATAGTGAAAATATCGTGCGGTTGTCGACTTTTGACTGAAACCCATGGAGCTAGATACACGACAATCAAAGCGACGCGCGACGTTGAAAGCGACGCAAAACAGTATATAGGGAAAATATCGCAAAAACTATCGTGTGTCGACTGTAGATCCTGTGTAGTAAAAAGAAAAAAATAACATCAACATAAAACGGCATTGAGTAACAATCATCCCTAAAATGGTCGAAAAGGCCTCACGTTGACTTAAAAACGGCAACACAACGGTATGGTAGTTCGTTAGTTTAACAGCATAAAAGATATATCTCTATCAAGTTTGGATGTGTACATTTCCTCCCCAGTGATCGTTACATGGTTATGTTATTTTCCGTTAACATAGCTGACAAAGTTGTGCAAGGGGATTAGTCACAATTTTGATAAAGCTCTTGTTTTCTTGTGCTATGATGTCAAAGGCATATAGCGTTCGGTCTCTTCGTTCGTTTTTCGAGAGCGTACGAGGTTAATCAAACTGATACATTTGGTATTACATCACGAAGTCTTCCTACAAAGCTTTGATACCTGCATGGATGATGTCTTTGAACACTTTTGACAAAACTACCCCGCTCGTTTTGGCTTTTGCTATAAAGAATACTGATTATTTATATGTTTACTTTATTTCACGAAATATATTACGAAATTTTCGTTGATTTGTAAGCGTTATAGAATATTTAAGTGTAACGCGCTATTAACAATTAGGGAAGGTAATCGCACTTGTAAAAAATCCCTCCCTTTAAATGAAACAATGTTTGCTGTATAATATGTAGCCCCTTCAACTATGTACCTATCTATGCACTTTGCATAATTGTTGCTCATATTGTCATGTTTTGCAGGAACTGAGCTTAAAATAAATAAACATGGTAAACTTGACAGGAGTTTAATTTTACCTGATCTATTTATAGCCTCAGATTTTAATGACTACATGTGCTGCGCGAAAATACCACGTTACTATGAAGCAACATAGTGCGCTATTTTAATTATGCATAAATGTTCTCATCCGCTACAAGTATACATCATAATTTGTGTATTTAATGTTTTGATATTTAGTATCCGTTCAAAATTATTCCATTTAACATATTGTTCACATTGTATGCCACTTTGTAAAAGAATGAAGTTGAGGAACTGAAATCTCTGACATAGATGATTCAACAATACTTCTTTGTTGGGTGAATCGTTGTGATTTCTAACAAAGTCAAAATTTTCTGGTAACTATAGTTGTTCGCATGCGAAGAATCATAAAACAAAAAGCTGAAAATTGCAGCTATATTCAACGTTCGTCCCAACTTCCGTCAAACTAGTAACTTAATTAGGTAGGAGTGTTGGGACACGCTCCGGGTCGTCATATAATGAAGACTCATGCGCAGAAGGACCTCTTAAACTTCAAATGACTCACACGCACTGTGGTATTGACCAAACAGCGAACGCACCATGGTTTACTGAACCGAAGTTGGCAACTTGGCATTACACCATAACGCGGAACAATAGTGTTCTCTTTTAACACTATAGCGAACAACTGTAGTGCCTGTAGCGCTTTGATTTAATCCACAGGTTCACAATACGAAAGAAAGAGTGAAATAATGGAACACCGTTATATACGCTATTTCAAAATCTTATACGGATCAATAGAAACATCATGGTCGATGAAAAAAATACCGCTGAAAGGAGTAGTAAGGTGAAATTCGATAACATGTGATGTTTACATAGTTTGAGGAACACTAGGTCAGGTGGATTTTACTAACGGTATTTTAAACAGTTATAATTGAACATATTTATGATATTCAGCATTTTAAATAAGTTTTGTTTAATTTATATGCATATTGTGTTTAAACACTAAAAAAGGTGTAAATGCTAGTTTTATTGACAAAAAAACACACTTTCACAGGTATTTGTTAAGTCGTCGGGTGTAAATGTATGTTATCAGTGCTGTTATACGATATATCTTAAAGGGCCTTGTTCACAGATTTTGGCATGTTTTGAAGTTTGCCATTAAATACTTTAAATTGATAAATATAATCATTAGAACTAAAGAGCTCCAATATAAAAATAAGAATAAAAGTAACAAAAGAAAAAAAAAGAAAAGAAAGTTAGCCAAACACGTGTGTGTGTGTGTGTGTTTGTGTGTGTTATTCAGAGTCTATGTTCGGGTCGTCGTTGAGTCTGCACGACTACATTATGTGCGGACCTGACCATCCGTTTTCACATGGGTTGCCATTTATTTTATACTTTGTATAACCATCCACGTGTTGTTACAAAATAAAACGATAACAAATTATATCGAAATTGTTAAATCGTTTCGCGTTTGAGACGCTTTATAATTTTATTAATTTCTTACGATGATTTTTCTTAAACGAAAGCGTATTTTCAGTATAAGTCTGCAGCATAAGTGTTATTTCGCACACTGATATATATTGTTAATTTATTTCTTAAATCTGTGACCAAAAGTTAAAAATTCTCATTTTGATTAACTGTGAACAAGTCCCTTTAAGAACGGGGGTATATGCTCTGTAATGCCTCGGTCACACTGTCACGAATCAGAGCTACGAATGAGCTACAATTCAATCGACTACGAATGACTACGAAAATGTCAAAATTCGTAGGCCGCTACGATTTCAGTACGGAGCACAACGATGTGAGTACGGATTTCGACGAATCTACCATCTAAATGTTGGAAAACGAACACGGAAAGGTACGGACTGCTACTGATCGACGCGATTTAGTACGGAGCGCCACGAATCGGTACGATCAAACTACAAATCCGCTACGGTCTGGTACGATTAAGAACGATGCTACGCGAATCAGTACGATGTAACTACGGATCCGCTACGGTCTAGTACGGGTAAGTACGAACTAGAACGGTTCGCTACGAAGCACAATACTACATGTTGTATTGTCTGCAACACAAAACCCATACATCAATGAACGGTAACTGTCCCCTGTGGCTAAAAACCTTAAAGTAATTGCCAACTTCAAATCTTGATTGATGGACTGTCTTAACCAGGTGTGGTTCTTCGTGATCCTGGGACCAACGACCTGTAATAGCTCATGGAAAATATCAGGCCCGATTCTGGTGAAGTTTCTTAAAGCCGCCGGATCTTCAGCCATCAGTTCGGCCATCAAAGTTTCGTATTGGCCGAGAGCGGGTCGTCTTAAAAGCCAGTCTCGTGTCCACCACATCCTTTTTCTTCTCTGACCTGATAAAGTATGTTATTATTGATGTACAAATATTGATTATGCTTAGGAAAGTATGATTTTTTTTGTCGGCTATTAATTTAACAATTATTAAATCACGTAAAAGTAAGAGCAAGATTCAAAAGGCATATGAGGCAGAAACTTTCCTGCAAATAAAAAAATATATTACTAGTAAGTTCAAATTCTTATATTTTCAAAATACGTAACCTTTAGCACAAAGCTATACTAGTTATACGATATGGAATCATTATTACCTCTGTGCATATCGTCAAGCAGCTCGACTACGGCCTCTGCATTTTGTGCAATATCCAAGTGTAACAAATTTATCGCAAACGCAATTTTCTGGCGGTTCATAATTGTGAACTCAACAAATGCAAGTACGGTTGCTTTTAAATTTCAATGATGTATTTCAGTAGCAATTTATTATAGTGTACCTTACATGTCCGCACTGTTTCGTGCTGAAATGTAGTACATCGTACACGATCGTGCAAATTCCTGCCTATCCGTAGTACAACGTACTAGAACCGTGGCTTTCCGTAGTATATCCGTGGAATAATCGTGGCTAATACGTAGCGTAACCGTACCGCTCCGTAGTTCTTCGTATCAATCCGACTACGGTGTCGTTACGAACTAGTACGGATCAAGACGGTTTAGTACGGACTTCGGATACGCTACGGTCGATAAATTCGTAGCAATTTTTTGAACATGTTCAAAATTTGTCAAGAGTCGCTACGGACATCCAAAAACTACTACGACTGATCACGGATCAAGTACGGAGAGCCACGGTCCAGTAAGGGTAGCTACGAACTGTGCCGAACAGTATTCGTAGCTCGTTCGTAGCTCTGATTCGTGACAGTGTGACCGAGGCATAATATTGATGTCACATTCCTACACAGTTAAGAGGATTGCGTAAGATTTGTGGATGGTGATATGCCATCGGAAGAAAAGATTAAGACCAGGGGCGGCTTCTGACTTGCCTTTCCTTTCATCCAGCAATCAAAGAATTGTCATTCTCGTTTCATTTATTCGCTCGCTCGTTCCTTCGTTTATGCATTCATTCATTCATTTCAAGAACTCATAAAATGTTCCTTGATTTTGAAGATAAATATTCATTGATATAGCACGGTCTTATCTAAATTATACCTTGTTGCAATGCCTTATTTGCCGAAATGTAGACTGAACACGCAAAACAAAACAAAACAGTGCGCCGACGCCGTAAATGAATAGCAGCTAATGTTGTAGAAATATTTATGTCGTGCTGATATATTCTTCTTCCTATAGTTTAATCCATTCATACAGATTCAGCCACCAATATATTTAGGAAATTATGAACTATGTTTTATTAGACTTGAGCAAAGATCTATATTTTTTTAACCGGTTCGTTGAACACAACATGGGCTCCAGACGCGGCGCAGTTTTCCTACTATAGATATTGTGAAACCTTGTGAACACACTAAAGTCACATTTTTTGTCCAATCTTCATGAAACTTTTTGTTCTCGTGATATCTGGGCTAAATTAGAAAATGGTTGCGGTCCGTGGCAATCATGGGGAGGGCTGTTTTCCTTGTTATGCTGTATTGAAACTTCGTTAGCACTCTAGCACTCATATGCACATGGTATCTCAGCTAATTACGATCAAAGCGCGGAAGGCACTGAAGTTGTTCGCTATGTCATAACCTTAGGCGCAACTCAAAATGAATTTTTAAATAAACACAACCCATTCAAATTTATAGAGAATGTCCAAACGCACATGTCGATGTGTGTGCAATGTTTACCATCCTTTTGATGCTATATAGATCACTGAGAAGAAATAACAACAACGTGTCCCTTTGTAGACTTTCTGAAAGCATAGACAATATAATTACATTTGTATTATGGGAGCCAGTTAATAAACAATACAATAATTTGCAATCACCATGTAATGAATATCGTTGGAATATCGCATACCTATTACACTACGAACACAATTTCATTACGAAAATCTCCTTTACAAAACTTATTTTACACCACATAAACATTGTAAATATGCAATAAGATAATTGATGAAAATAAATGAAAAATAAATCTGCGAGCAATTCCTTTTACGCGCGTATAAGGTAGTCATAAAGAAAGCGCTGTTGACCCGCACTATGGATTCAATGTATTACTTATTACCCTAGCAGCTCACACGGTGTCAACCAGACTAGCTTTTGCTATTTAGTAGTTTTTCGGCGTCGCTGTTTAACCCAGCTTTTCACCTTTAAAGACCTCAACATAATGCAATCAGACCCGAATGAATACACTCCATTCATTCTATTGGCTGATTTGAGCATAATTTCCCCCGGGACATTGTCACTTCATCGCCTCTTTGTGGTATATGATGTAACACTCATCAGTGTAGGGAAATGCGGACTTTTCTCTGCATGTTCATTTTGGCTCAGTTACAATTACGCAATACCGATAAATTCCATCCCCAAGACTTTCAGGGTCAGTGCTGGGTCAGTAAATCGTCAGGGGAAAACGGAATGCATTATTAATAAACGCGTTATGTTGGTAACCCGTTATTGCTTTCAATATATCAAATAACACACATTGTATGGAAAAAAATGAATGAAAGCCTTTCGGTAAATGCCGTGTGTCTTGCATGGTAAGACAAACTTAACGAATTTGCGGAAATAGTTCAGTGTCCATGATATAAGGGAAATCGATTAATTATCTAGCCACACATGTGTGACGTTCGCGGTCAGTCTGTCTGAAATTCTTTCCTGTAAGCCAGAATAGGCAGTTTGCTATGAATAACACAGTGCGACTTCAATTTTCTATCGGAAAGTATCGTGGTCTGATGTTCCATTTACAAGACGCAATGAGATTTTTAAAGACCGGCGTCATGCGAAAATGTGACTTATGCAATATGCTGCTTACGTTGCTGCAGTCCAGCCTGCGAATCCGCGCAGTCTTGTCATGATATGCATACTGAGGAGGATACCGAGGAGATACCACGAAATCTTGCATGCTTTTTTATAACATAAAAGCGTAGCCTCTGACCAGATTTTGCAAGTGCGCAAACTGGGCTTGTTTTGCGCAGGCCGCATATGCCATACGACCAATTTTCACATACTTTACTTTAAACATATTTATTTCCAAATAATGACATTGTACAAATATATACATTGGTCCATATATACATACATTATGGAAAATTACCCGTGCAGTTGCTGAAGAGTATGATAATTACTGTGAAACCATTTATTTTCGTCAGCACGAAATTTCGTCATTTAAAAAAAGACTATAATAAAAAAATAATTTCGTAAGAACTTAAATTCGCCGATTTATGATTTTCATAAAACAAATGTGTCTGTCATTTTCCGTTTTTGTTTGTAATACTTGTCCGCGATAAATCGTGGTTGGGACAACTCGTGGTTGGGAGAGGGGGGGGGGGGTTACTTGCGAGTAACTTGTGGGCGAAAGGCCCTGTTTATCATATGCCAATTTAAAAGTATTTTGTTATCAGGTGATAGAACTTAAAAACAAAACTGCCGCTTACGCGCCAAAATGTGGTATTGACCTTAGTTGTTCGCAAGCGATCAACTAAAAATAGTTCATAGAAACTATAGCATGAAATAATTAAGTTTGTACAATTAAGTTTATTTTTCAAGACGGTATTTTTATCAAAATGATTTTTGATTTATAATTTAATAAATTAATGAGTTCAACACAAACAAAACTAGTTGTAAATTGTCCTCACATGGCTTTTTATGAGTTTATTTCTTCCCAATCGAAATATATGGAATGTCCATATTTGATTAACATGCAATTTTCTTTCGACACATTCAAATCACAAATTTCCCTCTGATCGTGACACTATACTCTTTCGTTGTTTTTTTTGTTTTGTTTTTTTCTCATCTTGAAAACTAAACGATGTAAAAACGTGTATCGATAGACCATTATGTTTTCCCCTGATGATTTCAGAACCTGAAATTCAGCGAGATGGATTTTAACGCATAATTGAAACTTGGTCAAAAGTTGTGTCTATGTGTCGTTTGAACATTATGGTTTCTATTTGGATAATGCCCAATGCAAGATCTCTTTCAAGAAAAGTATAGTTGTTAGGTAAAACAATAATAGTATGTTTTTACTATTATATTTCATATAGAGATACAGCAGCTTGTTTGTATAAATTTTAGACAACACAATTATATCGCGATAAACCAGAAATTAAGAGTGAAAGGGAATGGTGCGTGTATAAACTAATGATCGAAACTTGTTCCTGTTTGCGTAAAGTATACATCTACAATTTAAGCTCAGCAGATTAAGTCTATATATGAAGAAATCTTTCAGTTTGTGATACAAGCACCAAATTTGGCAGATATACTCTTCAGTTACTATAGATTTGATAAAGCACGTTAGCCAATAAAAAAATCAAAACGGCGTCCGTTTTCAAGATGGCCGCCATCAGGATTAAAAATGAAAATAAAAATGAAACAAATTCCCTGAAAGGTTTTACAGCTGTGAATATTACTTGATTTTGATTTCGTACACAACAATTTGACTAGTTTGAATTTAAATTCAGACATTGTTTAAGTTTAATATAGTACAAAAATCCAACATGGCGTCAAAAATGGCCGCCAAGATGGCCGCCAAAACCTATTTATGATCATAACTATGTAACTATCCACTCCAATTTGATGAATTTGGTGTCTGTACCCAGGTTTCAGGGGGCAAAGAACACATGCATATCATCAGACAAAGTGTAAGTTAATAATGTCACACAGAAATCTAACATGGCGTCCAAAATGGCCGCCAAGATGGCTGCCGAAACATATAAATGATCATAACTATGTTACTATCCACTCAAATTTGACGATTTTGGTGTCTATAGATAGGTTTCAGGGGGGAAAGAACACATTAAGATCATCAGACATTTTAAAATTTATTACATATCACACAAATCCAAAATGGCCGCCAAGATGGCCGTCAAAACCTATTTATGATAATACACAAAATGTAAAATATAACTATGTAACTGTCCACACAAATTTGATTAATTTGGTGTCTATACCCAGGTTTCAGGGAGAAAAAAAAACACATAAATATTACATTTACATCATCAGACAAAATATAAGCTAATTATGTTACACAAACATCCAACACGGCGACCAAAATGCCCATTAACACAATACGAAGGACCACAAGTCCATAACTTGATACTCAAAAGTTATGGTTGTTATGTAAAACGCCATAGTTTAAGAGACAAGGAACACTTTAATGGAGTTTAATCGAGTTGAGGTTATCACTAAGCACTTGAATAATCATAAAATCCAATTTACGACATTTGGTAGAGAGCATGAACTGGCACATGACTTCATGATAGGATCAGGTTTTACTAACTTCTGAAGACTTCATATTTTACTGTTGCTGAAAATCATTGAAGATTACTCACCTAAATTATTTTGGTATTCCTTAATTTTTCAATAATACGTGTTACATTTCGCATATTCATAAATATTATATTTATATTTAATTCACACAAAACAAATAAGTATAAAGGAAAGTTATGAGATTGGAAAGATTTCTGCATGTCCTTGCATATTTGTATTTAAGTATGGAATCGTTAAAAATGTTAATGAACATTTTCTTTTTTGCCTAATGTCGAGCACACACTTTTTCAACAACTCTTTACTTGATGATTTAATATTTAATTTATATTCTCCACAATGACAATGACATTTCAGGTAAAGCAAAGTTGACTGTTTAAACATAAAACGGAACATTATTTATAACTATCCGTTGAAAAGTAAGTTTCGGTAAACATTGCCAAATATCTTGTATGTATTAATTCCGTGATTTATGATTGTAATATGTCCTTTACATCTTTATTTCGGAAATTTAAGCTCTTTAAGATCTTTTTGTATTGAAGCTTGTGGATATTTATAATATTTGTGGAGTGTCATATAGTACCTCAAATACATAAGTGTTATCTTAAACCATTGATTTATGGTGTTTTAAACTAGGAAACTCCTTAAACAGTCGAGACAGGTTGTAAAATGTTACGTTTGTATCACTTTGAAGTGAGCCCCATTGAAATTGTATTCGGTTGTTTCGCTTAAAGCGATCTATCATTCAATGCAAATTACTTTCAATATATTTAATATGCTCTTCACAAGAAGCAAACTATACATTTTGTTTACCAAGAACACAGGCTTATAAAATAAATTCTGATATATTTAACATTGCCATAAGCAGCATAAAAACTGTCTTTTACTAGCTCGGCAGAATAACTCTATATATCAAGAAATCTTTCAGTTTGTGATGCAAGCACCAAATTTGGCCCATATACTCTTTAGTAACTATAGATTTGATAAAGCACGTTAGCCAATAAAAAAAATAAAAATGGCCTCCGTGTTCAAGATTACGCCGTCAGGATTAAAAACGAAAAAAATGAAACAAATTCGCTGCAAGTTTTACTGCTGTGAATATTACTTGATTTTAATTTCGTACACAACAACTTGACTGGTTTGAATTTAAATTCAGACATTGTTCAAGTAAAATATAGTACACACACATCCAACATGGATACAGTTCATCTCAGCCTCACATGATGAGTCTACAGCATACTCTCAAATTGCCTGAGCGATCTGAGGCTTATCTGCTGTACAAAGTATGTTCTTGGCTTCAAAAAAAGGCAGCAGGATGGGAGCTCATTTCAAAAGACAAAACGACTGCAAGGGAAGGATCTCCAGTTTTTGAATACGTCAGGAAACGCCGGAACAGAAGAGCAGGATACAAAGCACGGTCAGAAGCGATCTTAACACATATTCCAAAGAGCTTAAGCTCTGTATTGTCTCGTGAATTTATAAGCAAAGAACGACTATCCTATGATATCTTTTAGGATCGTTTTCCCAACCGCCTCAACTGCATGAACATTCACATCTGACCCAGCCACTATCCCATTGACCATGTTTCTCAGAGTAGGGCTAGCTGTGTATGGAGAGCAGGTTGTAATCTGTGTCTGCATTTTCTTTATATCAGAAGAATCCGCCTTGATGCACACCTCAGTTGAATATTTGTGTTGTGGAATTGTAGTATAGGTCAGGTCTGTGAAATCCTGCATCGCACTGTTTTGCTCGGATGATGCAGATAGGGTCCAAGGGGTTTGCATTATCGGCCATTTCACTGCAGCGAGTTAGACCACATGTGCTCTATAAACACATCATCAATGTGTGCTCAATGACAAGAACAAGTCCTAGCCCAGCCCAGCTCTGATGGCTCCTACGAACAACCTGAAAACCAATACCGAACTTTCGATAAACGTATGGGTGGGTTTCCTCTAGGCCGCTTATTTGCAGCAAAGATGGATAGCAAATCGGGCACTGCCTGCTAATGCATCAGCCAACACCCAGTACGATATGTTTAAATCAACACACTTGAATTGTTAATCATAAGCCAATATTTTAGCTATACTATGCTTGCCTTTGAGGTCTGGGCAAGTTCACGTTTCTTCTTCTCTGTAGCCCTCTCGAGTTTGATTAAAATCGCATAATACGTATCATCTGCTAGCGTCATTTTGCCCCTAAGAAGGGAAGAGTACAAATCCTTTGCATGATCCAGCAGTATCTGAATGTCTGGATCTTCCTGGGTCATTTCGGCTGTTAGCTGGCTGTGTATGCACTTTGCAACAAGAAGATGGTACCATGAAGCCCTCTGGACAGTTTTTCGTGTGACAATGTGCACAATTTGTGTGTGCATTTTCTCTATTGACAGCCTCAAGTGTGTTTTTGAGAGCGGATTCTTCCATGGGGGGTTCTTTGCCTCCCCCAGCAAGTTGATACGTTTATGTAAAATCCCAAATTCTAATCAACACTTTAAACTACTTTTTCGCATCAGTGATGATTTTGGCAGCCTTCCAATACAAGGGTTGGTCAAACGTTACAATGGTTTGAAGGTTGTGGCAAGGTTGCAAACTAAGGCTCATGTCGACAGAATGCACGCTTTGTCCCTATTGTACATATTAATCATAGGCAAGAATTCGACTGACAACAGCCCAGGGTACTGGTTATTCTTATGCAAGATACGCATCATTTCCTGCAAATTCAGTGTTGCCTTAAGCTTAATAATATCGATCATCTTGTCAAAATCCAATATCGTGGCAGGTCCAAACTATGGCGTTTCACATAACAAGCATCACGTCAAACGTAATGGATTTGTGGTCCTTCGTATTGTGTCGTTGGATGCCAGGTGAGATTTCTTTGTAACATAATACACTTAAACTATGTCTGACAATCTTAATGTGTTCTTTGTCCCTCGAAACCTCGGTATAGAAACCAAAATCATTAAATGTGAGTGGATAGTTACAAAGTTATGATCGTTAATAGGTTTTGGTGGCCATCGTGGCGGCCATTTTGGACGCCATGTTGGATTTGTTTGTAATAAAATAAACTTAAACAATGTATGATGATCCTAATGTGTTATTTTCCCCTTGAAATCTATGTATAAACACCAAAATAATCAAATTTGAGTGGATATGTTCATAGTTATGTTCATTAATAGGTTTTGGCGAACATCTTGGCGGTCATCTTGGCGGCCATTTTGGGCGCCATGTTGGATGTGTGTGTAAATTTGTAAACTTAAACAATGTCTAGTGATCTTTGTGTGTTCTTTGCCCCTTGAAACCTAAGTATAGACAACAAATGCATCAAATTTGATTGTATAGTTACATAGTTATGATCATAATTAGGTATTGGCGGCCATCTTGGCGGCCATCTTAAAAAAACTTTCCGGAGGTCCGATTGTGGTAAACGTTTGATATGTATTAAAGGACCGTCTACCATACCAGGATCAGTTAAAATACCTTTTGTATTAATCTGTTGGTGGTTGAAGGTATTTCTTCATATTGACCCTACTAGTACTTCTTGATAAAAACAGAGTATTGGTGGCCATCTTGAAAAAAAAAGAATTTTCAAGTGGCTAACGTGCTTTTTGAAGAAAGGGGTACATAAAGTAATGTATGCCAAATTTCATGCTTGCATCACTAAGTGAAAGATTTTGTCAATAATCAGCCCAGCTATTTGAACCATTTTTCTCTCCCTTGTCAAGGTTTGTTGTTTAGATATATAGAACAAACATACAAAACGCGCATGTTTACTACAGCCTCTACATTGCACTTCACGCAAAAATCGAGCATGACCCATATATTTATTGTTTAAGTTGACTTCAAATCTTGCAAGCTTTTTGTTAGCATCGTATTGAATTACCTGTCGAGTAGCATAAGGTAATTGTTTGTATTGGGTCACAACCAATTGAACAAGTAAATTCAAACATAAAGTATATCGTGTTTTGTGCAACATCGTGCGCATGATAAGTTATTGGCGTTCTTATACGTTTCTATTTTATTCAGTGCATATGCAATCGAATATTAAGGTAAACATGATGTTTCATTTTTTGTCGTTTTGATTTATAGTTGAATGATTGAGGTAAAAACGACGTTTTAAGTGATGTACATGTATATTCTATATTTGTTTTTGTATTGACATTTTGTTCTATTTACAGATTGCATCGATACTTACAGAAACAGCCTTCAAACACTGATATGGTATTTGTTCACTACATTATAAATAGCGCCATTCAATATTTGAGAAAACAAGTTGTTGTTGATTTCTTTTAAAGAGTGAATTGTAACTATGTACAAGACTTAGAGAAGAACAGCTAAAAATTACGGAATACCGTAATGGCCATCATGGTTCCACATTTAAATCCAGAAGGCGAGAATGCGAGAACGCGAGAGTACAATGACGAGAGTGCGAGAATACGATGACGAGAGTGCGAGAATACGATGACGAGAGTGAGAGAACGCAATGGCGAGAATGCGAGAGTGAGAGAATACGATGACGACAGTGCGACAACGCGATAGTGCGATGGCGACATTGCGATAGTACGATGGCGACAATGCGATATTCATATCGTACTGTCGCCATCGTATTGTCGCACTCTCGGCATCGTATTGTCGCACTTTCGTAATCGTATTATCGCACTCTCGTAATCGTATTCTTGCACTCTCGCATTCTTGCATTCTCGCCATTGCGTTCTCGCACTCTCCTCATCGTATTCTCGCACTCTCATCCACGTATTCTCGCACTCTCGTCATCGTACTCTCGCGTTCTCGCATTCTCACCATCGCGTTCTCGCACTCTCGTCATCGTATTCTCGCATTCTAGTCATCGTATTCTCGCGTTCTCGCATTCTCGCCATCGCGTTATCGCACTCTCGTCATCGTATTCTCGCACTCTCGTCATCGTATTCTCGCACTTTAGTCATCGTATTCTGGCACTCTAGCATTGTCGCCCTCTGGATTTTAATGTGTTACCACGATGGCCCTAACGGTATTCCGTAAAAAATAATTAACACGTAAATGAAAATTATTGTTAATAAGAATCATGTACATTTTTTAAAATCACAATTAAGAGTAATTAGTTTTCGACAATAATGTTTATAATTTAAATACCAACATTCCACCAACATCAAATGCTTGTCATCATAGGTCTTTTTCAGGGGAATTTGTCTTGTTTCCAGTCCCATGGAGAAAGCGTGCATCAATCAAAAGCAGTAACTGGGCACAAATGGGAATACAAAATCTACTTCGATCCTGAAGCTGAAATCGACTATGGTGACAAATACGATGTCAAAGAGGACGAGCTAATGACGAAGCTAAAACAGATTGTTTGAGTAGACGAAGTTATTGTTAATGTGTGGGCATATAAAGCGCCACTTATGGAAGGAGAGTCGTCACCTCGGTTACTATTTTATATGTTTATTGTTTTTAAAACTGATGGATGGTGGTGGTCCATTGAAAAGCATACTGATGATATAACGATCCAAAGAAGTTACTTCAAAACGGCCGTCATCAATCGTTACAGACGCAACAATCGTAAGTCCAAATGGGAAGTTCTTAAAGAAGACTTTGTCAAAATGAACGTCCATGAACTAATAGACACAAGAAACATTGGATAAGTTGTTCCTGATTTGCTACGCTCAGTGCAAAAACTTGCAGGACGAATACGCGGCTGTGCTTGTCAACAGCCAGTTTGACAATTCAACCTCTAGATTGTTTCTAGCTTTTCAAAAGAATACATCAGGGTTAAACTCGGAATCATTGGAGACGTTGCGGTCAGCCGCAACGATAGCTGCAGTAGCCGGCCTGCAACGAGGAGGTTACTCTAGCAATCAGCCAGCTAGAGGTCGTGGACGTGGATACGGTCAGGCCTCTGGAGACGTTTTCAGTGGATTTTACTCGGCGAGGCTTCCCGCAGAATCAAATGGAAGACAACTCTTCATCAGCGGCAGCTGAATTAAAGAACGAGTAGCTTCCCTTGGATTTCGATAACCATTCACCGGTGCATGAGAATTACGGATCGTGAGAACTACATCAAAACATGTGACGTAATGTGTGTGTTTACTTTTGAGATTTTTCGTGTAGTTCATCCTTTATTTTGCATGTATGTGTGTTTCACAAAACATTGATTCATGGACAAGTTTTGGAGAGCCTGATTACGTGATCCAGTGGCTCTCCAATGGAGTAACAGTGCCTTTTAAAACTCGAACTTGAAAATCACTTATTCAGTAAAACACTGGTAACATTTGTTGATTCTGAGATTGATAGATTACTTTCATTAGGTTTTATTGAAGAGACAAATATTAAACCCTAGTGTGTAAGCCCTTTGGGTGTTGTGCCGAAGAAAAACAATAAACTTCGTTTGATAACTGGTCTGCGTCAATTAAACTCAAATTGCGCCACACCTAGTTACAGGAATAAAGACATCCGTGACGCGTTTAAGTTAATTGAACCAGGTGATTGGTTTATCACTACCGACATAAAAGACGGGTTCTTTCATATGCCAGTCCATAAAGAAAGAGCATAGGCAGTATTTAGGTTTTAAGTGGAGAAACAAGTATTTACAGTGCTGTGTACTAGTTTTCGGGCTTTGTTGCTCGCCGTTTTATTTCAATAAGACATTAAGACCAGTTATAAGTTACTTGAGGGGTATTGGTTTGCGTGTTACTGTCTTTTTTGATGATTTTTTATTAGCAGCCAGCGTCTCTTGCATCACTGACCATTCAGATCAAGTACTGCACACGTTAAAAGATTTCGGGTTTACTATAAATTGGAGAAGTTTGTGCCGTCAAGCTCAGTTCAGTATAAAGGGTACACTTTCAGTAGTACTGAGCATAAATTTATAGTTAAGGCACAATAAAAGCGCATTGCGACATTAAGCGGTCGATAAGGAAAATTCTTAGCCGTCAAAACGTCTCCGCGCGAGATCTTGCCAAAGTATTAGGACAGTGCGTTTCGGTAGCTTGGGCCGCAACCCCGGGTAAATTGTTTCTTAGGAAATCTAACGGTTTACTCGCTAGTAAATTATCTTTGGTCAGATATCTTTACTCTGACCCACGGTGTTGTCGAGGAATTAGAATGGTGGCTGCAGGCTGTAGATTATTGGAATTATAAGGAAGTAAGTACAGAAACTATACAAGCCCAGGTGGAAACAGAGGCCAGTCATCTGGGTCGGGGCGCGGTGTACCAAGACAAGGTCGCATCAGGCGATTGGAATACTCGTGTGTCATGCCTAACGTCCAACAAACGCGAGATATTGGCAATATAAATGGCCATAAACGCTTTCGGGAGATTGTAAACAGGATTAACAGTCAAGATACTCACAGACAATATTTAAACCATGGCTAATATCAATCACCAATATGGACAGAGTCCATAGACTATGGGATTTCACTGCGCTGCGCACATATTGCGGGGAAAATGCATACAGCCGCCGACGGCTGGTCCAGAACTCCGGACAAATAAAACTGGATGTTGCATCCAGCAATTAATTGGTATATAGATACTCTGTTCGGCAGGCATACATAAGACCGGTTTGCGAACTGCCAAAACACCCAGCTTCCAAGGTTCAACCGTCAATTCTGGGAACCTCTTTCAGAGGGGGTGGATGCTCTGGCACATAACAACTGGGCGCAAGAAAACAATTACGTGAACGCTCCATTTTGTTTGATACCTCGGGTGCTAGATGTTATACAGACGCAAAAAGCATTTGCAACGGTAAAAGCCCCATTGTGAAAAGCTTTAACGTGGTTTCGCCGTTTTTTTGACAATGTCCATTGCGCCTCCGTTACAGATTCCGAACAGTCCGTGGGAATTTCGGGCCATGGGAAAGTATATGCTTGGAGGATTTATGGCTGAAAAGTTTGATACATAAAGGTTGGTCAGTTGAGTCTGTGAACAGATTGCAGTTTTTTTTAGCTAAAGGTACTCTTTAATCATACAACAATGCTATCACTTAATGTGCTCGTTTTTGTAGTAAGAGTCAGTTTAGGTTTTCACCATAGAGCATTGCTCTTTTGCCTTTTTGGCTGACTTCCTGCGAGAGAAATTAGATGGGTCCGGCAGGCCTAATTTAGAACTTAGGACTACTCTAGCTGCCTTAGGGCACGTGTACGCTTTAGTGGGCCCTTTAGAGACTTTTACTGTTATGAGATAAAATTACTTGTCACTGGCCTGGCACTTTTGCGCCCATGTGTAGGTCTACAATTATGCCAATTCAGAATTTCCACAGTTTATTGTTGTCATGGCAAGAGAATGATTCGATAGAACAATAAAGTTCTTACGCCTGAAGGCCATTGAAGTCCTGATCATGTTGAGCAGATCTGTTTTTATAGTAATCAGGTCGAGTTTCGGGACAATGAGGCCAAATTCACATGTTTTGGAATAAAAAACGATACTAGTCGTACTGGGTTTGAGGTAGTACTGCCAAGGGAGGTAGGTAAGTTAGAGCCTGTTAGTACTCTTGAAGTTTACATGGCTATGACTGGTGTGCACAGACCACCGGGTGGTCCAGTATTAATATCTCTTAGGGCACCTTTCGGTCCTATTCGCGCTTCCACGATCTCTAAAGTACATGAGGACGGGATCAAACTGGCAGGTTTAGAAGGTCAGGGTTACTCCGCTAAGTCCTTTTGCCCGACTGGAGCCACTACTACTGTGGATAATCATGTAGATCCGGAAATTGTTCGCAACGTCGGTCGATGGGAGAACTCTGAAGTGTTCTTTGCACACTATGTGCATTCCAAGCCTCCACAAGATTCTACAGCAGGGTTGTTGTATCATGAGAGCTGTTAAACTTGAAAATTGACTTTTAAGAGTTTCTTGCACTGATTATAGAAAGGCTGTATAAGGGGAAAAACCACTGGATTGATATTTATAATTTCGTGTGAGAGTTGTGTACCTTGCATAGGTATTGTTTATTCTTTTCGCTTTATTTTCTCTGCGAACTTTTTGCATTTAGAGTTTTAAGTTACTGCTGTTTAAACTATTAATAATTAATCTTTTATGAATAATTTTGCATTTAGAGTTTGAAGTTACTGCTGTTTAAACTGTTATTAATTTATTCACTACAATGGCATTATGTATATGAAATTAAATTGTCATTAAACTACAATACGAGTTTGTCTTCGTGACGTATATTTAACAAAATAGTATTCACGTGACAAACCAGGTTGTATAACCTCGTTCTCAACTTGTACAATATGTAGGGAATTAGTGAATGTTATAGGTTATATAGGTCGTATAGATAAGGTTACTCGGGAATTGTGTATATGTTGGGGATATGGCATTATGTATATGTAATTAAATTGTCATTAAATTACAATGAGAGTTTGTCTTCGTGACGTATATTTAACAAAAATATAATTCGTACATTCGAAACGATAATAAATTGTGGCATGTTTGATATCCATATAGTATTAAAAGCCACACAAGTATATATTAAGCATTATTTCTTTTATTTTAAGCCCAGTAATCGGTGATAAAAATTATGTTTTTAGTCATTCTTAACCGATTCATAAAACATAAAAAAATTATAACCAATGTGCACGGTAATTCAATTTACAGAAAACGTCTGCATGTTCGCATTGATTGACTTATCGAATTACAAACAAAGCTTCGTTCGTTGGCGCTCTGCCAGGCCGGGTACCCATTTGAGCGTTCGAGTCATGTTTCACAAGATGTTACAAGCTGCATTTAATACATGTTATCACGTCAGTGTAGTCGGTTAAACGGATTTTTCACAGGTACGGGTTTTCAAAATAACTTACTTGGTAATTTACGTTTATGAACTTGAGCAATTTTGAAGTGCGTATGCTAACTTTAGAAAGTTAGCAAAAAAATATGAACTTGGAAGTTTTTTTTATACGTTTATGTAGTTGTATGAGATAATTAAAGCAGATAATGCTTGAGAATTATTGTTCAAACAATTTATTAAATAAACATTAAGAATATTTCGACAAGCTTAGTGTTGAAAACAGATACCTATATTTGACAAGGCTTAAAAACAGTCTTATGAAAGGTTTATGACATGTTTACATGTATATTATAGCATACTTTTCTAATAACATTCCCGAAGAGCGACCTGTATGAGTCTCTTTTTTCAATTATTGTAACAATGTAATTTGTTTATTTCCTTAATTTCAGGAACAAAGTGGCCATACAATTAATTTTGTATCAATTACAAGTTTCATATCGTCAGATAATACAGGCCGTTGAATCACGACCCTCGGCGCGAGGAGCAGGCTTGTTGTGCCGAACAAATTTACTTAGCAGTATTCGTTACAATCTGGTATGTTATTTATCCCATCTTTTTCAGATTTATAGTCACTTGATACATAGTTTATACATAGCTTTTACAAGATTTTATATTATAGTTCTAACTAACCGACATTGCTATGTAAATGTGTACTTATGAATGGTATACAACGAGTGGTTCATGAATCCTCGGCGTTTATGTTTGCTTATGAATATATTACAATATGAGGATGAATTATGTGTATGAAATGAATGTATTTCATGCTTTCGATGACTTGTATTATACAATACTTAGCTGTGTAAGTTAGGACCACATTTCTCTACGGTTTAAGGATCTTAAACCGTAAAGAAATTAAAAAATACAAAAATAAAATTCAAACATAAGCGCTGTGTAAATTAAACTTCTTTCTATTGTGTGAAATGTGCGATTCAGTAGTATAATCAGTATCAAGGTATAGACAATCCCAGAAATCGATACCTCTCGGATTACCTTAATCTTAATAATTGTATCTACACATGTGCCGACATGTGGTGTCAGAGGCATACCAGTTAACACGTTTAATCCACACTTTGGACATCGCCTCCCATTGAGGGATGCTAAAGAGCCTATATCAAAGCTGTTTTTTAAGACCGTTATCTTGCTTGAATTGACAATCCTAAATAACAAACAATAATTAAAAGACGTAAAAAAAGTAATTCAACTGATGCGGATATTTATTGTCCTCCAAACTTTAATGATCTAAAATACTTTGTAAATTTATAAATATTCATGTGACACGAGTGCATATAACATTAACTAATTGTTTTGTACATCTTATTAATTGAATTCTAAATAAGGCCCATTTAACGGTCGTCCAGTAAACATACACTGAACACAACTTCTAAACATTTACTTGATATTTTGTAAAATATTCAAAATATATTAAGTGTGTACAAGTTATATTATTGTATACATTTGATATAGCCCATTGGTAATATTTCCTAGATTTTTTTAGATAGTCAAACAAGCCAATCAAGCGTTAATACTTGATAACGGTAACTCTGAAACAAGGTTGAAAAATAACGTTAAACATTAATTCGAGCTTTTAAATTGCCGTGTTGACGTCCGATCCTAGTTGTCACGACATGCATCTTTTATAGATGCTTTTTATCTATCAAAATAATAATGCGGAATAAAAGCTTTCCGACAGCTCGACCAAGTTTTATTTGAGTCAATATTTAAATATTATTTGTGTTTGCATTAATGTGTAATAGTTCATGCATGGCGCATTCCAAAGTGTATGACAAAGTCCACGTGGTTTGCGTGCCTAAACAACGAAATCGAGTCCGCCGTAACGCTTGACTACCCTGGCTAAAATGTCTTGTTTTGTACTAGGAATAGAAGATATCTATGTTAAACAAATTAGTACCACATTGTTTTACACAGATATACTAAATCCTTCATTTTATATGACAATTTGTAAGTGTATACTTTAATTAAAAAAATAAAAATAAAACAGAAGCTCGGCAACTTGTATATTTAAAAGATATTAAGTATGCCAATTATATAATTTATTAAAATGATCGACTAGAGTACAACATACAAAATATTACAAGCTCAAAGTAACTCTCAAGCGGACATTTTGATAATAACGACATTATCAAACAAATAAATACAATGTTTATTAAAAGTTTGACTGGGATGAAAAAGGTTTATATTTAAAACTTGTCCACAAACTCAAGTACTTCCTTTTCACGGTGGACCATAAAGTGTTAACATTAACAATATATTAGTTTACTAGACATTTAAATGTCTGTTGTGTTTATTTATTCTAAATTTTAGAGTATTTCCATTTAAAATCACATCCTTAATATACTATATATATTCTTTATTTCCTCCGATATCGAAGATTCGAACAACATTGTTATTCAATAATCATAAAGCATGTTAAACATAGAAAGAGTGGCATGATTTACAAAATATGTAATCATCAATAAATATACAAAAAAAAATCGTAATGCTTTAATCTTAAGTAAGGTTATCTATAATATATTGACAATATCGTCATGTAAGTTGCATACCATTACAAAGAAACATTATAGTCGATTTTAATCGAAAGTTTCAAAACCTAGTTAAAACAAATAACATATGAGTTTGAGTAAAACGAAATTGCTAGAATGTTCATCTAAAGTTACTGTTAATGCAAGACACACTATATGTCCACGCATTGTCATTACTGGGAGAATCATAAATTGCATAATTTTGAAGTGCACAGTCACTTTGTACTATTCAACAATAAGCTTATTCCTTTTGGATTCTGATTTTTTTCACAAAACCAGTGAGAATGGTTCACATTACTCTCGGTGAACTTGTTACAGATTGCACATTTATTTGCAAATTGCCTCGACATTGTCATACTTAGGATCGTCGTTGATTTATGGTTTATCACAGACTGGTATACCTCGCGGTTTCAATGGCTATGCCATAGAGTTGTTCGCCTTTATATTATCAACAAGACTTACTCATACACGTGTGACTGATTTGTCGGTCTAACTTGCTTGTTGTGTGAAAGATTGCTGTGGAGATACTTTCAAAGGTATTTCTGTTGTTTTTATGTGTTGATGAATTGCGTTTTATTTGAAATCGCAAAGTATAATGTAATTATTGAAACGACTCTTTTAGGTTTCGCTGTTATTTTCGATCAACTACACTTTACAGTTTACCTCTTCCATTGCATCTGTATCTATGTATATCAAGACAAATATATAATTGATCCGTTTTTAAAACGTTTTAAAAAGACTGTTTAAAATGCTATGTCACAAAAAAATATCATATTATCATAATAAATGTAATCGATTCCAAAGAATATTATATAGACAGTCAGGTGGGAAAAATATGTGTGGTGTTTGACAAAATGTAAGTTATAACATTGTTTTATTGTTTAAGTATTAACACCAAGGACAACATTATATGGTATTTTGTAGAGCTTTCCACTGTTTCTCTTTGGTGGGGGCGGGAGTACGTAGGTTATGTATATAGTATTAAAATACGAGACACGGCCAGATGTTTTGATATAATTTGAAAGATCGACTGACTAGCACTTGAGATTTCGACTGTCAAGGATCTTGAGTGCAGTGGAAGGAAATTGAAAAAAAACTATGTGGACATAATTCCAAATACTGTTCAATTTTAAAGTAAATAGAAAAAATTATGACCGACTCGTGTGTCATCCTTTACCATAAGTGTACCAAGTAATCAGGTTAATTTTAAGTCGTTCAATGTTCATTTGGAAACAGCAATTCAAAACGATGTTTAAAACAAGATTCTAATCTAATCAGACAATGTGTGTGACTGGTTCTTTCTATTTTTCGCGGAGTCTTGTCTGCTAATGGTATACATTCTTCACGTATGTTGTTTATTAGTCTATACATTCGATTGATTTATTACATTATCTGAAATGTCTTAACCGCGCCACCCCAAGTTGATTGTTAAATAGTTGCCGACGCCAATCACAAAAAACCAGCAAAATTAACGATACTTCTTACGTTGAGGTCAGTGGGTTTACAAAGAAACAACACTTCATATCACGTGGTATTTGTATACTTATACAATGTATCTATAGTGACAAAAACTGAAACAAATCGTTTAATATAAACGTACTCATACGTTTATTAATTTACTCGGTGCAAGTCATTTTGTTGTATGACTAAGAGTAACTATACGTTGTAACCGACTAGAATTTGTGTTGCTACAATGTTGCTGTTAATTAATTGTAAGATTGTAACATGTTGTGATAAACGTTAAACCATCGTGGCATTCAAGTATGCATTGCATGAAACTACCACAATTGTGTAATTCTATTTGCAATTTTTCACTGCATAAAATCCGCAAGAAATCTAAGTAAACATAAATCATAGTCATCATAGTCCATTGTCCTATTTTTGTATGGAACAAAATAACAAAGACTCAGAAAATACTCGCCATTAATGGACATTTAAAATACTAACGCTACCTGTTGGGATCATGTGCCTTTTTGTTGTTCATCTACAGTGTTTTATCATCCAAAAAATGAATCGCTAAAATGACACAGATCCTTCATTCAACAATAATTGTATCTAAAAATGTTTATTACTTTTGAACAATTATCATTTCTTGCAAAATAAATTGCAGACATGTACACTATTAGCGCGAGTTCGGAGACAGGTACACATTCCAAGCGTGCTAAATATTGTTTTTAATAATGATAATTTATCTGCATGTGCAATGTGAGTTGAAGTACGTGTTTAACCATTTCCCGTTATACTTAACATTAACAAGTACGTTATTCCTCCTAGTTTCGGAATAATGTCCTAATAAACATTCTAAGCAACACTTTGTTATAAATATGTATCAACAATAATAAAAATCGACGTAAAGCTACGACACAAGAAAGCTCGTTTATACTTACAAATAATCGTGTTATACCGGTAGTAACATGAAACTATGTACCAACAATACAAGCAGACTACATGGCGATTTTCAAAGGCTTTTGATTTATAACATTTTTATTTTACTTGTACGTCTGAAACCCCCTGTTTATCATTAAAGCGATTGCTTGTATAGATTCTGTATAAATCCCCGAAATTATCTTATTTGCTTTCGTTTTCAGGCTTCAGGATCTAGTACCGATTTGAGCTTAGAAAAGGTGCAATTAATAACAAAATTCTAATAAACATTATATAATGTCAATGTATAAAAAATAATTAAAACAGACTTCTAGCTTTCGGCTAGAGTTCTCATTCATAATTACAGGAAAAGGATTTGTCAACCTTTAATTTCCTTTACAGTTTAAGCATTTTGTTTTAAGGATAACACTTTCTACGATGATATGTTTCTATGATATGTATGTATAAACGTTTACTATTAAAGTAATGTCTACGTAAATTCATCTCGACTCAATTTATCAATTCACTAAACAGGTCGTAGGAAATAGATAACTAACTATAAAACTAACTTACTAATAAAAAACGGATATTTCGTTACCTACCTAATTTACTTAATATAAGAAAATTAGTCGAGGTAACGACTTCGTATCTCGTGGGAACCAAAAAAGCTCACGTTTGTTTACGATTTAACAAGTCGTTGGGACAGAATATGAGACAGTTTGTGATGACATAACTATAAACATTGTATAACGCATTTTTCAAAATGTGTGATACAAGTGTGGCAATTATATTGTTGTAAATACACAACAGACTTATTAGCAAAATTTAGCAATTTTACTTCATATGTTGTTTTCAGAGTAACGCTTCTAGTCAATCCGAAATCAAGTAAAAGTGATGCTAACATTGGGGAAAACTCAATGCAAAGATGTACTTTGATCCCGAAGCACACACTTCAAATGGAGTAATTAACGATAATATTAAAGATAAAAACTTTTTGGCTAAACTCATAGGACTTGCTGTCGGTACATTTTATATCTAGAAGATATCGATGAGTATGGTGATGAAAACATCCGCATGACACATTTGTTGGATTCGGTGGATTATAGATTTTAAAGTGATATTATGTTGGAAAAATGATAATGTCTATTAAATTGTTATATTTTGAGAAAATACTAACATATTTAACACATATTGTGTATTTTTTTATTAAACATTGCAGAAAAAGTGTCGATATTGCCTGTTTTCGTCCATATCCGCACTTTTCGGTCAATCCGCGGATAGGAGTCATATTCGCATTTTAGACGGACCGCTTTTTACCCGGGATACTCGTGATACCTTCCCGAATGGGAGACAAGTTCTTAATTACGAAAAGACCCAATTTATTGGAGAAAAGAATTTTACTGGCCTAGCTATCGTTTCAAGTATATTACTTTGTGTATTTATGCCTTTCCTATGGTTATATTAAACTAATTATGTTTAAATAAAAAAAGGGAACAGAATACTGAATGTAAAAAGACCATGTATTCCTTGACTTTAATAATCAGAGCATTATGTTTACTTATCAGACATAAACTATGAGCTACTTATCATATCAATTAACATTTTTTGTACATGTATATCGAAATCGTCGCTTGATTAATTCAATATGTGCTCATCGGATTAGCATTATATTATACTAACGCATGTGTTTCCTAAGGGAAACGGATGCCCCCACAGCCCACGTTTGTCTTAAAACCACCCTTGTGTACAGCACATTAAATCGAATATCCAGATGCGCCAGCTGACATGCTATCTAATATGTTTGCATGGTTTTATCACACCTCAGCAACACAAAAGAAAAGAAGTAACTAAATAGACCATAATTCCGGTGATGTCGAAAACATCCGAATCATAACATTTTGTTTAATATTGAGCAGCAATATTTGTTAAGATACGCACGACACAATAGTCAGATGGGCGGAAGGACCGACGAAAGGAATGACAAGGGAAGATCTATAATCAGAAAGTTGGGGCATGTAAATAAATCAATTTATTCAGAAATAAAGAAATGACGATTTTGAATGATTTTGCTGGAGTCATTGCTTCTCATTGTCTGCCTTGTCTGCATTTTGCTCGCACTAATCTCGTTGTGACAAAGTCGCATTGGGATGTTTGACGAAATAACATAGTGTAAATATCGTTCAAATGTCGACTTTCGACTGAAACCCATGGAGCTGGACATACGACAATCAAAGCTACGCAGGAGTTCAAGCGGAGTTAATGTAAAAATAATTTGATTTAGTTTATAGTTTGCCCTTAACAAATGCTGTGATTGTTCTACTGTAATATGATAGTGTGTAGTGTGAGTGACGCTTTAGAGCTTTTTTGCCTTCAATATTTTTATTTGAGGATGCTGTTTGTTAACATATGTTTTGTTTGGATGTTTTGTTCCAAAATATGTCCAATTATTTAGTGCAAATAGTTAACAGATGTACATGTATATACTGTTGTCTATTTAAAACGTATTCATTTAGTGTTGTTAATGTAAAAATACGTTTATTTAGATTATAGTGTGCTCTTCACTAATGCTGGTATTATACCAGTGTAATATTAATCAGTAATATACATCACTATGCTCTGTCTGGATGTTTTATCAAACAGATTTCGAATTATAATACATTGTGAAATTAAGAAATAACGTATTGACCTATTTTTTATTTAACATTTTATATAATAATTTGATGCATAGTTTATTTTAAACATTCCGATGCCTTATATCCTTTTTTTCTTGTGGAAGAGTAAATAACATGCATTATATTTGCATGGAGAAATCTCGTTTTTGTGGTAAATAATAAGTCCCAAATAAGCCCGAAAATTAGATTGTTTCTCTTACGTACAAGAAATGAAAATTAATGAACTCAATTCATGTGGATATGTCTTGTCCTCAAAACTTAAACAAGCTAAAATACTTTTTCAATATCTTAATATTCATTTGAAACGAGTGCATATAGCAGTAACAAGTTGTTTTGTACATCTGATTGAGTTCTAAATAAGGCCCATTTAACGGTCGTCCAGTAAACACACACTGATCAAAACTCCTTAACTTTTTCTTGATATTTTGTAAATTATCAAATTAAATTATAAAGTGTGTACACATTTTATTATTGTATACATTTCATACAGCCCATTGGTATGGTTTCCTAGACTGTTTTAGTAAATCAAACTAGCAAATCAAGCGTTATCATTTGATAACGGAAACTGAACAAAACTTGAAAAATAACGTTTAGCATTAATAAGAGCTTTTTAATTGCCATGTTGAAGTCCGATCCTAGTAGTCACGGCATGCATCTTTTAAAGATGCTTTTTATCTATGAAAATAATATTGCGGAAACAAGTCCACACTTTTCAAAATAGAAGGTGTAACTTGAGCGGTACTTGGCTCTGACTTAAAAGCTTCGATTTTTAATTTCGCATATTCACAGTGTTTATGCATTTTGAAAGAAGATTCCCGGAAACAGGTCATTTTACACATGTAATTTCATTGCTCAAAAGACAATTTCGCCTTGTTAAAATATAGACATTTTTACGATTTGATCAGATTTGACTTTTCGAATATAATGTTTATTGTATTATTCGTATTTTGAATTTACTTGTATTACATGATCGGTTGAAAAGTTGAATGAGCTTACCCGTTTAATGTGTGTATATGTGCGAAATTTATGTATAGCTCATTATTGCGAATATAATAATGTCTGAAGACAATCCTGGTATGAATATTTGAATTGAATGTTATGTTCTATTAAAACTTGTATGACAAATGTATAATTTAATAATACATATTAACTTGAAACAGACTACGTTTACCATTGCATTTCATTACGAAACATGGAATTCGTTAACGAGTTTTCTATTGTAAAAGATAAGTTTATATTTGAAAAGGGAATATTATATTAGAGCTCATTATGCCCTTGAATTGTACGGTTTTCTTTGCATTTAATATTTAACATAGAAAACCTTTCCAAGAAGAATTGTTCTATTAAACTACTTGTCAGTGATTTAATATATTACTTTATATATAACATTTGAAAGTTCTCTTTCAGGCATTCCATTTTGAATCCAATGCTCGTGTATTCAATGTATTTGGTTGTGTTAAATTTTACAAGCTCACTGCACACTTCAAACTAAATTTATTGCGGTACACTGATGAATGGGAATATTGTAGGATTTAAGTACTAGTCTAAAGAACGCTAAAATGTGACCAATTTGATCAATCTGAATTACGTATCCATTGGTTTATTTTAAAAGCTTTTTTTTTAATCTTAACACATCTATTTCTACTTTATAATAAGCATTCGGTTGTAATGCTTTTGTTTTTTTATAGGTATTTATTATAGTGGAAAGTGTTTGTTCCATATTTTACGTATTTTTGTAAATATACGATCTCGATATCAAAATCGTGTTTAATACAATGCTCACTTAAAAGATAGTATGTCATCCAAGTAAATAGAATATGCATTATTTATTATTTTTCACACTAGTATTTTGAGTTCTGATTTGAAATAATAATTATATTGTTACATTAACTGATGACCCATGGTATTATAGTCTGTTAGATCCGAGAAAGAAATAAAGAACATATCAAATTAATAAATGCTTTTATTAATTAATGCCTCCATGCAACATATGCAATCGAGACCACAAGAAAAATACTTAATAGTACAGATTGAAAAGGTTTCGTTTCAAGCTTCGTTTGAAATATAAACAATAGTCGAATATTCGCATTTTATTTTATTTAAAAAAACTATAAAGTCAGAAGTTTTACTAAACATGAAAACAGTTTTTGTTACCAAACAATACACAATAAATTGGTGTCAATGATCCATATTGTCCCGTGTCACGTGACATACCTGGATACTCAATATAAAGCTCGGTGTCAGTCGCCAATCTTATGGTCGCCATGATTATGCAGTTACAACAGAGACAATCGTACAACCGTTACATTTCATTTGTAGTAATTATAATNATTGAATTATTTAATGCATGTTATGCTCAAAGGCGTTTTAATAGAGAACGATGTGTCTGATCACTCTGTTGATACGAGAAATTAAAGGTGCACTGTTGACCAGTTGCTAAGATGTGCAGTTCGTAAAAATACAAATAAAATCAAATAAATAAAAACCAATTAAAACATACATAACACAACCAGAAGCATGAGATATATATTGGCTGGAAACGCTACTAGTTATTTTAAATGTGACAAAATCAAGAATTGAGAATCATTAATGGATCACAGACAAAAAATAAATAAACTGTTATATAGTTAAAGAAAGCAGTCAACCTCATAATTATTTAAAACATATTGTTTTGTGGGAAACACAATAAAATGTAAAGAAGCATGATTGTGATTTCATTATTAGAAAACTTTAGAGAACCACATTAACGAATGTTACGCCATTTTATACATCAAGTACTCATGAATTTCGTTAACAGTTTCTGTTTAATCATTGTATGCTTCATGTTAAGTCTTTCTCATTGATAACTACTGAAATACATATTGTCCAAGTTATGTGATCCCGGAACATAAATCGGATAAGCTTTTCTTGCAATTACATGTAATAGTTATATATGCTTTTAAAGTCATAATGGATCGATTAGTTAGTTTCTTCGTAGAACATACAAAATAGTTTACATTTACCATGCATATGAGTCACCTACGAATCGTTTGTTCCATTTTTAATAAAAACCAAACAAACTAATATTAATTACACAACACATTCATCTTAGATATTATACAAAGTGTTACTGTATGTACATACGTAAAAGTAACTCACTGAAGAGGCAGAACATATGTAAACATCTTTTGCGGAATAAAGTTTATCTAGTTCAATATGTACAACGTCAGAAACCTGCCAGAAACCGTTTTGCTTTCGAAACACTTCCAATAGGTACCTCAAAACAATCGCATAGAGTTCTGTCACAGTTTCTTGGCGACAGACAAGTGGTTAAAAACACTTTTTGCAAAATGTTGGCAATTGCTTTCCAAATAATTATATACTTTATCCAACTCCTCATTCTTTTCGAGCCATTGAAAGAGATCGTGAATGCCCTTTGAGCATTTGTCGGTACCCATCTTTTCTATTGGGGTTTTGCGTGGGTTGCGCTTGTAACGGTCTCGTACAGCCGAACATACTCCGCTCCGCTGTAAGCTTATACCGTCGGTGTGCTTCTCAATGGACCACCACGTATGATCTTGTGTCTCAAATACAATAAACATATGGTACAAAATGTACTTCGTAAGTTGTATGTCAGACAGTGGCACCTTATACGCCCACACGTTGACAATAGCCTTATTTGAGCCTGCTATCCTGGGCAAGCTTTCCAGAAGCGCGTCACCTTTCATTCCATCGTAAATTTTACCTTTTTCATTGTCTGCTTCAGTGTCGAAGTAAATCTTGTACTTCCAGTCGTCGCCGTGTTTAGCCTTTGGTACAACTGAGCTGGAACCGAAACTCTGAGGCAAAAGAATACATGTGTATTTCTATGGAAAAGCTCTCTGACCTAGTGTTAGACAGGCGGGCCACGTCGGTAGACAAACATTAAGAGTCGGAATAAAAAATACATGTGGGAAATACACAGTAATGTTTATTAAAAAAGTATTAATTAGACGTAGTAGACAATCAATTGATCCTATTGCTTGTCTAGTATTATTTGTATAAAAATATGTAATTAAATTTCTTACGAATGTAAAGGGAAACAAATTGTGTAACGAAGTATTTACCATGATTGTGCTTGTTTGGTGTATCCTTATTTGCTACGATTGCTAAAACAACCTGAAACATAACTGCTTTTTTATTATTTTAAGTACCCATACATAATAAAGGTTTTGCTTGCTTTATCGGAAAATAATTTCAAAATATAACGGTTTAAATTGTGCTTACCTTCGTTGTGAGGATTATATTAACCTGTATCACATAAACATTGAAACCGAAAAAGGAAGTAAATATCTGTAATCCTTCTACTAGTTATAAGCAACTACCAAGTAAAAAAACACACAATTCAATAATCGATAGCCATTGAAAACATGTCTATAAATAATTGGATAATGTCTTGGATTTTGAATATCAAGTTAACTTACTTATGCGATCTGCTATTGCCGTTGTAAACGCAATTCACTTATTTGTAAACATTTAAGTCATTTGAATGTAGCCCATGCTAAATTTTGTTTTACTTGATCCTATTCATAACGTATAAGCATTTTGAAAGACGACACCCGGCGACCGGTCATTACGACATGAAATGTAATTGCTCCAAAGAAAAGTTCGTCCTATTGAAATGTAGACACTTTAAAGATTTGATTATGTTGGGCTTTTCAAACAGTATATTTATTTATAGTTTGTCTTTTGAATTTGCGTGTATCCCCAGAACGACATCGAACAGTTAAATGAGCATACAATCAGATTTATGTATGAATTTACAGTAAATGAACTGTTGCAATTTGCTAAATCGAACAATTGCTTTACAAAATACGTGTACAAACAACTGACATTGCATCAATTTAAGGTAATGTACTTATATGTTTTCATTTCCGAAACATGATAATCAAAAGATCCCTGTAATCAACCGAAGAAGATCGATACAAAATATATTTTCTTTCATAAGTATACGTTATAATTTCCTAAATTAAATAATTTAAATATCTCACAAACCAAGCGATAACTTTTAAACATGATTTAAAAATAATCACTTCCAAAATAAAATTGGTGATTATATAATGTAGTATCAGAAGTACTGAAATTAGTATCACAAAACAACAATTTGGGCAACGAGTGTAGTATAAAAATTGCGGAGAAAGAGTGGTACCATTGGCATTACTACGATGCATATTTAAATATCGTTCATCGAAAATGAAACCAAACCCAACCGAAACAAAAACGGGGATTTACGATACAATGGCAGTTTAAGTTATAATTATTATCCGCTTCGGGTTGTTATGCTGAAATAGGTATTAACAGTGTAAAGCAATTAACTCATTTGATGTGATCATTTTGCTTATAAATGGCTGACGGGCTAAACCTACGAAGACTTGTTTGTAAACCCCTTTACGAGTCATCGCATTGTATTGACATATATAATGTTTATACAAGTATAGCATGGACTAGGTTTTAATCGATATGTTTGCCATGAATGTTCGTGCCTCCCAGCTAGCAAACATACATATGTATATCGGGCCGCCATCGGACCGATCTCGTTGTCGATATCGGCAAAAACTTCGGGCCGTTATCGTTGTGCCCATCGACATTTGCTCGGCCCGATATTGGCAAAATTATTTATCATGCCGCCGGTGGCCCGTTATCGGTAATATGTGATTCTCGTTTCGCCTAAATAAATAAATAATAACATTTATAATACAAAGTTTTGTTTTGAAAAACATGCATTTATACGGAAAATTAATAGTAATTCTCTACATAGAAAACATATGAACACACATATATCATGCAATTGCATATTCAATTTAAATATGGCCAAATAGCATCGGAATTTACTGTTGACAAACAAATGAAAGTGGAGTATGAGAATTTTATAATTTGAATGACAGTTTAGGATATTATATATATATTATAGACTTTTCAATGCAATCACACATTTATAGATTTGTTAAATTATCTTTTATTTCAAAGATCTTCATAGAGACTTGAAGGAGTATCACTCATTTTTTACCATAAAACGTATTACTACTTCTAACATTTATGTAAAACGTTGCTTGAGGGACAATATACAGAAAATGTATCATACTATTCTAAATAGATATGACATGTTTATATATTTATGTTAACGCCCTCTTCTAGACTACTTAAAATTACTTATCCATATCGGGTCCCCCGTTAAAATGTTAAAAAGTTACACCAGTATATATGCGGTACAAAACAAATGCAATTAAAGTACCAACAAGATACATGCGGTACAAGACAAGTCATAATACATTCACTTGATTAAACAAAGGTATAAGTTTGTATTAATAGTTCATTAATTGATGTAATTAGCTCGATACATTTGTACACATGTGGTCATTGTCTGTAATATAATTGAATATATGTTGATCTCCTATATAAATTATAATTTACATTCAAGAATAAAATGAAACTCATTTGCGTGTTAATTACAAATAATACACTTTATTTGATGTAATGGAATAGACGTAGGTCTAGCCCATCTACCTGACTCAATATTTAATCTACGTGATGGCATACTTAATTGTGATAAACTTAATCGAAACTTTTTTGAATGACACATATTGGTGTACCGTATGAAATGGACAAACAACGAGATTTTGATAAAAAAAATGTACCCTCTTGAGTAAACAACACGATTAAATACAGAATTGAACAAACACAATTATGCTGACATAATAAAAATATTAAGTTTAATGCGTTTAAAAGTAAAAAAATTAACGTATTGATGTATACACTGAATACATGCGTCTGTATGGAAGCATAACACACAACATGCATGAAAAAGGAATTAAGGGCAATTCATTTTAATTCATACCGGTATACATAATTAGTATAACAATGCACTTTTCATCTACAATCTCAACTCCCTATTTGGAACAATATACAGTCTTAAAAGGCAGGGCTAACTATGCCAACCGCCAAATTTAGCCAATGGTTTAAAGTTGTAACATTAAGAAATTTATATTTTCTTCATAATTTTCTGCATTAAACCCCATAATATAGCAGAACATACAAGATTGTTTATATATTGATGCAACTTTGGCTGAAGAAAGGGAAGCCCTGAAGGGAATTGTTCACAGATTGTCAAAATGACATTTTTACGTTTGACTTAATATATAAATGAATACTGTACATCATGGAGTGAAATGACACTATATGGCGTGGACGGTTGATGAAAATACAGTTTAGTTTATGAATAGTGATCATTTGAAATTGATAAAAGTATAAAGAGTAACAAACTCGAAAAAAATGAATATGTTGGAATAGCTAGTTTCTGTCAATTCTGTTAAATTTCGTAACAATACGTAGGCCACTTATATAAATAAAATGCAGACTTCTTATAACAGTCCGGATTGCCGAGTGGTCCCAGCAATAACCTTTTAATCCCTGTAATGACATACAATGGTTCGAGCCCCTAAACGGGCAAACTTTTTTCTTAATATATCTCGTTTTAAACTATATTCATGTTTTTATATACACTAACGTCATAATATTTAAGAATATATATATTAAAATAAAACAAAGGCAGTCTAATTATCAGACTTACACAATAAAAGTTATAATTTAGAGTTTATAAGTTAATATTTAAATTGTAAACCTTATTAGTTGTAACTATTAACGCAATTAACAGTCTCATAGAAAGTTAACCCTCTTGACGAGGTATACAATCCTCACTGCTGAACCATATATTGTGCCATGCGTCAGTCTCCTTCAGAAAAATCCCAGACCAGCAGCGCACGACGAAAGTTCGTCCACACTTAAGGCAGAGGTGGAGGAGGCAGTGCGTAGGCTTAAGACAGGTAACTCTTCGGAAGTGGACAACGTCCCTTCCGAGCTGATTAAGCTCGGAGGAGAGGCAACGACTGCAGCAATGACGGCACTATGCCAAATGATATGGGAGGAGAAGAAGTGGCCAAAGGAGTGGACTCACTGGTCATAGCCCAACCGAAAAAGGGCAATCCCAAATTGTACCGAACCAGTAGCCTCATCAGTCATCCCATCAAGTCATGCTACGCATCCTTATTCGATTGAAAAATAAGGCCAATGATTTGCTGGCCGAAGAGCAGGCTGGATTTAGAGCTGGGCGAATCACAGTGGAACTGACCTTCAACTACAGAGTCATCATCGAGAAACACCTGCAACACCAACGTTAGCTCTTCCACAACTTCATTGAGTTCAAGAAAGCTTTCGACCGCGTGTGGCATGATGGCCTATGGCATGTTATGAGGGATTCAACATTGACGAAGGGCTGGTGAAGGTCATTCAAGAACTTTACGGAAACGCCAGCAGAGCTCAACTTCTCAATGGACAGCAGGGTGACTTCTTCAGGAAATCAGTTTGCGTCCGTCAGGGGTGTCTGCTCTCCCCCGTCCTGTTCAGCATTTTTCTTGAGAAGATAATCTCCATCGGTGGAAGACCAATCTCCATCTTGAGATTCACTGATGACATTGACCTCATGGGTGGCACCAGCAGTGAACTTTAAGATTACACAAACTGACTCTCTGAAAGAGCAGGAGCATACGGGATGGAGGGCAGCAGGGAGAAGTTGAAGGACATGGTGAACAGCACAATCAATAACAGTGCAGACATCATCATGAACGACGAGAAACTGGAAGATGTGACCAGCTTCAAGTACATGTGAGCAACCCTACCAAGGATGGTTCCAGTACTGCTGATGTCCGAATACGAATTGCAATGGCAAAGGCCAGATAGAGGAGGTTGTAGACAAGTAGCTCCATCAGCTTCCCCACCAAGTACAGACTCTATCATACTGTAACGCAAGGTTCAGGAGTTTGAACACAAATGTCTCCGAAAACTGCTTCGCATATCCATCACGGAGAAAGAGACCAACGAGCATGTCCTAAACATGACTGCAACACTTGTTCGCCCACAAGCGCCCATACTGGCGGCCGTCAAACGACAAAAGCTGACGTGGTTTGGACACGTCATCAAGCACGACTCTCTGTGCAAGACCTTTCTCCAGGGCACGCTAGAGGGAGGTCGCCGTCGAGGCCGTCAGAAGAAAAGCTGGTTGGACAATGTCAAAGAATGGAATCTCTGCCCAGGGATGAATTACTCTTAGCAGCACACAACAGACCTGACTCGAAGAAGATTTCGGTATAGTCGTCTCTCATGTCCTGCCCCCTCAACGACCAGACCGGTCAAGGGGATGATGATGGTGAAGCTATTGGCAAACCATTATTGTAAATCTCAGGGAACTCTTTCATTAGTGTGTTCAATTCCTGTCAAGCTTCTGTCATGACCGGTTATTTTTTATTCCGAAACTAATACAAACATGAACTACCGATAAAAACATGTATTTTTGTTTTAATCATGTCATGGTATACGTTTAAAATACATTAATTAAATTGATTTAATGTTTTACCTTTTACCTGAGTGGACTATATAATGCGGGAAAATACGCGATACGACTATGTGTCAGCAAAGTGTGCAGTGTTTCGGAAGAGCACATACATTCTGACCATCCAAAAAGGTTATTTAGGTATTCAATAATATGATAAATAAGTTCGAATAGCTAAATGGACCTTTGTTTTAATTTATACTCCATTTGCTTAGAACCAACCGAATTGTACGCTCGTTTTGCAGTTCGTTTACCCAGCGCATCATAAATCTAATATAATTTATTTTTTTTAATGGAAAAATCAATACAACTTCATCAAGTAAATATAATTTAAAGCAACAATACATACCATTATGTTAATAAAACTAACAACAGTGTTTATAACAATTACGAGTAAAGAGAGAAAAAGGTTTCGTCGGATAGATTAAATACCACATTTTGTCGAGTACTGAGATCCTTGTCTGATGGTTAGGAGGGTGAAAGTAAAATTAGCATGGATCACACAGTGCAGTTATTAGGTTAAGTTAAACCATGTTAGCACAATTTAGATTCAAATTGCAGGATGTTTAAAACATCATAGCCAACAGTCGATTTGTCAGTAACAATGTAAATGTCTGACATCCGCAAAATAATGACTATGGGTAATACGTGCATGCCGCACCACTTATTTTTTATTTCACACACATCATACTAAATGTGTCAGTGATTCGAAGAAATATTTTATTTTTTAACTTATCCAAAACAATTTATGTTTATGAGCAAACTCACTTTGTGTGCAACTACTCTCCTTAGAATAGCAATGCCCGCCCAACGATTGACAGCTTAAGATGCATCAAAAAAAACGTTACGAGAGATTTATATAAAAATATTCCACACAAAGCAGACCAATTCATGATTAACAAAATACGTGCAGTTGTAAGATAAATACTTAAGTGATCCTGAAAAACGTGACATGTTGGTTTATATCTATTATTATTTTATTACGTGAAATTTGATTAAAACTAACAGAAAACTAACAGAAATTATAAAAAACGTTACCTATAGCGAGGGATTGTTAACGTTCATGTTGCCCACACAGAACAGGATAAATCACGAGTTATAGGCACCTTGGAATTTATTTTAACATTTGTAATGCACTCACTCGTATCATCCATCTAACCGCAAACACTTGCTCAGTTCAGTACATATCAGCGAGGACATTATTTTATACTATTTTTAGCTCTCCTGAGTACAACTAGCTCATGATGAGATATTGCTATAACGTGATTCCAGTCGTCCCTCCATGCGTCCTTTGGTCAACTTGTTGTCACGAAATCTCCTTATCCGCTGGTCATTTTTAAAGAACCTTTACATGAATTTTTCTAAACTGTTATTGATAAAAAGTTGTTCATATCGTTTCATACAGTTGAGCATTATTTTGTATGGAATATTGCATATTGGTCCTGAACACAATTTATTCAAATAATACACCCCCGCACAAACACGCTGGGGTCACAAGTTTGTGAATGGATTCACTCAGATAATTGTTTAAATCGTCTTGTCTGAAGCTGCAAGACCAAAGGCTTTCATTTTTGGTTTGTATCCGTTGTGCACACTTAAGTAATCATTAAGTGATTTAACCAATAGCACATTATTGTAAAAGTTCAATCAATGTATAAAATATGTTACGTTCGAGCTTTTAATTGTTGATGTGTTATTGTTACGCTTAACAGTTATAACATCTGCATATTTGTCCATGGAAAACCAGAATGTTATCCTCTTTAATACAACAAGCATATACACACGAGGAAAATATTGCGCAACGGAAGACGTACCAATTTCTCTTTATACAACAAATTCGCTATATCACTTTTATCCCTTAATACGAGTTTGGCAAATTTACCAAAAAAAAAAAACCTTCACAAGTGATCACAGTGGATCATTTTTTTAGGCTTGTTTGCCGCATGATCGAAGAACTAGTTTACGGACATCCTATATTAAGCACTGGAGCTTGAAATACCTTTATACAATCATGCGATTCATGTGAATATCGTTACGTATACATCAACTACAATATTAATGCACTAGTAATCGATATATTGAATTCTTAAACCCAATAAAGATCTATATGAATATATCATTAAAAGCAACAAATGCATATTCAACATAGTATATATTATTGAAAACCAAAAAATCGGTGTGTTTTTTTTTTATAAATCTTATACCTGACTCACTAAAAATGAAAATGAGTTCTACATTTGCGACGCATTTCACATTGCATTAGACGCTTGCATGTTTGCATAGATAGGCCTAAATATCGAATTACAAAATATCGTCGATCGTTGGCAGTCGACCAGGCCGGGTACCGTGTTTTGCGTTCGAGCCATGTTTTAAAAGGTTTAACAAGTCGCATTAAATATATATTTAATAACTTTTGTGTAGTCTGTTAAACGGATGTTGTGCAGGTATGTTTTTTTCTGTATAACTATGGTAATTTAATTGTATCATTGTTTAACAAGTTTGAAGTGCGTAAAATGGCACGTAAACTCAATAAGGAAAACAAATATGTCTGTGTGTACTGGCCTTGAACGGTTTTTTTAATGTGAGTCTGTACTTGTATGAAATGTATTTAAGCATATTATGTTGGGGAATTATAGTTCATAAAATTTATATAAATCATCCAGAATATATTCACAAGCCAAGTGTTGAATACAGAAACGTTTATTTGACAAGGCTTAGGAGCAGTCGTATTTATGGCTGTATGACATTATTATATTATGTCATAATTTTATAATAATAATGACCGATACGCGATATTAATGATTCTCTGTTTTCAGTGATTGTACTAATGTCATTAATTGCAAGAAAAAAAGTGGTCATACAAATATATGACACACAATCTAATATTGTATTTATCCCATCCTTTTTCATATGTATATGTATAGTTTATACATAGTTTTATTTTTAATGATTGCGAATATCATTTCATTGAAGTGTTGATTAACAGCCATATCTATGTGATAATGTGTACTGATAAATGGTAACATAAGCCGTTTTTAGTCGTGAGCGTTAGCTCACGACTAAATTTACAGAGCATGTTTTGGAAATCAGTATGTGCTAAGAAGCCTTAGCTACGCTAAGAACCGTAACTCACTATGCTAGGAACGATTACCGCTGCCTGTCTGCACTGCATGGCTTCGGAGCGTCTGCTCTACTCCTGGAGTGAGTGTATTTACCAGCTTGTAAGACGACATTGGCCAGTTTAGTGTTTATCATTGAAGTCTGTACATATTCGCTGCTTTTAGGGAAAACGGGGCTTAATGCGTGTCAAATAAGATTAGCCTGTGCACACTGATTAGCCTATGCAATGCGCACAAGCTAATCAAGGACGACAACAGCGAACAACTTCAGTGCCTTCAGCGCATTGATTCGTGAATCCGACCGCAGCTTGTATGTTGGCTTATAGATGTTTTAGAAACACAGTATGAATAAATACGCAAACTTAATACATTCCATGCTTTGGGTGACTAGTATTATACAATTACACTCTTCACGATATAAATACATTTCTTCGCGGTATGATTTCCGTGGCACATAAACACTCTGTAATGTTAACCCTTTTCTATTGTGTGTTATGTGCGATTTAAGATTATTTTGGATATCGATATCACGGTAACACCTTGTTATTTTTTATTTTTGTCGTAGACAAGCGCTCATGTGAACAATTATGTTTCTTATGTTTTATATTGTTGATTTTTTTGCTTATTGTTATGTTTGTTTAAATTTAATGTGGCTGCGACTTGTCACAATAATTATAAGCGACCATAATTATCTTATATGTTCAATTCTATTTTTCAACAGTGTTTGTTTAAATACTCCGTGAAAATATAACAAATTGCAATTGTGTACAAATCAATAATAGTTAAACCTTTTATGTTTGCGTGTCACTTGTAAATATTTCAACCATACTTTTGAGAAAAAAGCCTGTAAGCTATTAAAAACATTTGTATGAGATTGTTGAAAATACATAATTTCTTGACTTTGGTTACAGTGCCGCTTTTGTTATTTTGTAGACAAACGTTTTCCGCTTTTATTTGGTTGTTTGGTTGTGTGTGGATGTGTCATGAAGATGGCATCCGGTTTTCATGTTTCTTCTCATCCGCAAGTACAAATGTACAGGTCTCACGTGCCTATGTACTGGCCGTTACGAGAGCACGACCAGTTCTTCAGGTGCCCACGGGCAACTCCTCAAGAGCAAATGTGCAGTTCTTAAAGCCTCTATAACGCTCAAAATAAACGAAACAGGCGTATAATGATTCATAAAATAAAGTTACCCAATAAATAATAAGAGTTCCTTATAGCAATAGCCAAACCTGTAACGCTAGATGTGGTCTGGTAACATAGATTTAACACGATACAACATGCTCTTTTGTATTTGTGTATGTCACAATTTATTCCATTTTAATTTCCAGCAACGATATCTATGCATACGACACACGAACGCTAAATTGGGACATGAACATGTGTTGAATATATTGTAACACAAACAAATACAAAAAAAGCATTTTGTATCTTGTTTAATCTATGTTTCCAGACGACATCCAGCGTTTCAATTTTGGCTACTGCTATAAGGCACACTGATTTTTTTATGGGGTTACTTTATTTTATGAAACATTTTACGAAAGTTTCGTTGATTTTGAACGTTAAAGAGGCTTTTACATGCGGACGTGCAACTGTATGAGTGCGCACGTATAGTTCTTTACCTGAGTATTAATTTACACGTCTGACAAATGAACGGCCCTTCGTTTAGCCTTCAATTTGATAAAGAAACGTATTGCATATAAAAAGGGTTTTACAAATGAACCTTACTGATGCTAAGATCAACGATAACTATTTCGTTATGACGAATTATATAAAAGTATGTATATGTTCAAAAACTACGATGAAAACTTACTAGGTCGTCTCTACAAAGTGGTTACTATTAAGTCGTTTCCATGACTTACTTAGTCGTTCCCACAACATACTAACTGGTTCTCATGACTACCAAAGTCGATCCCACATTTTTTTTTAAAGTAATTTAGTAGTTTTCCGCTTCAAAGTGAACGTTTTACTGGACGCGGACGTCTTTCCATCTTCTGTTCATCAGTGTATCTGTATGAACACACATAGTATTCCGAATTCGTTATCTTAAACTTGTCAGGTAAAACATTCAAACGCGCAGGCATCGTTCCATATAATTTAAAGTTGTTCACTACGAGGGTAGTGGTCATGTGCTCTATTTGTATAAAGTGGATTCGAATGATTTCGTTACAGATTACTTCATCTTGGCACCTTTGTTTCATATTTATGGCAAACTATTTAAATATAAATGTTGAAGCTGATTGTCAATTTAAAGACATTTCTTGTTTCTATTTTCGATCGGATTTAGCACGCGAGAAATAACGTTCTCAACGACTTTTTATTCCGTTAATGGAGGCTGTTGGAAAAGCTTTTGCATATGTAGTGTCAAGTAGTAATTTGGCTGTGAATGACTATTCCATATAGATAATAACCATTAATTAAATTGTTTTTTTTTTCAAATATGCAGCTTATGTAAATGATACGTTAAAACCTTTTAATAGCATATGAAAACAATATTGTAACTTTCAATCCACACAATTTTGCAACTTTTTGTTTTTGGTAGATCTATACATTTATCGCTGTAAACGTTTGTATTCCCTTAAATCACCACATTTGCACAATTATATTGGCAAAGCAATTTCCCGCTACATAATTACGTTAAGAAATCGAGTAGTCAACTGTTTTAACAAACTACTAACATGTTATTGTTTCACTATTGACGTAGGGCACAGTAAGAAAGCCTTTTCCATTCGTTCGCCTCTAATGGCTTTAGTACTTACGGAGGAAAAACACACAATTTTAAAACCTACGCACCGTAGGCTGACGTGAAATATACTGACGTTCTTTGTCGGGATCTCGTGCCCTATTGTAACATGGGGGTCAGCCAGAAATGAATACAAGTCTTTCAGTAAGCATTATTGCTGTCTTCGTAAATATAATTATTATAATATGTTTTTTTCTTTTTTAACAACAGTTGCAGATGTGTTCACTACTTACAAGAGCCAGTTGCAATAATACACTTCCATCATGGTAAGTATAATTAATTTAACCTAATTATAATAAACACGCATAAAAAATAATTCAAATTGAGTGCTGGTCATGAAGAAGAATGCTCGTCGTTCCGATTGTAACATGTAATAGTGTTATCTTTAATTTGTTTTCCCTAGCACATTGAAACCAATGGTTTAAACAATATGCCTATTGTTATAATAAGATGAAAACAATGAATATTCTTAAAGGGATAATGATAGTCAGAACTATGAATATTTGTTAAAGTCAAGGTCGCCGTGGCATATTGCATTTGATGTCTGCCAAGCGATCCGGAGTTCAAGGGCCCCCACTGTCGGAGCGTTGTTTAGATCTCCCTCACAGTACTTAAAGTATTGGTTCTACCCAGGAAATGTACTTGGGAGCGTTTCAATTAGCCTAAGGCTTTCGATTAAATCAAGCTAAAATAAATAGGTTTAAACTAAATGAATATTGTTTAGTTTAAGGAATAATATTAATCCTAATAATTAAACGTTATCAGTGGATTTTGAGCTGTTTGTGTGTATGGGGCAGAATTCACACCACCTTTGAACAATTATTGCCAATTTCCATAGCTGTGTAACTTCACATAAATTTACTATTTTTCCGATGTTCTGGTCAAACTTTAAAATATCAGATCTTGTTTGAACTTCCTTGCCTCTGATCTTAGACGTTTGAATCTTCTGCCCTATGATAATGGAAGTTTGAATCCTCTGCCCTATGATATTGGAAGTTTGAAAATCTGGCCTCCGATGTTCACAGTTTGATCCTTCTCATTGATATGGGAAGTCTTTACTTCCTAGCTTTTATCTTGGAAGTGTGAACTTCCTGGCCTCAGCTGTTGGAAGTCTAAACTTCCAGGGGAAACATTGATAATGGAGGTCAAAACTTCCTGGCCTTTGACATTGCAAGTCTCAATTTCCTGGCCTTTGATATTGCAAGTCTTAATTTCCTGGCCTTTGATATTGCAAGTCTTAATTTCCTGGCCTTTGATATTGCAAGTCTTTATTTCCATGAAAGTATAAACCTCCTGGCCTATTGGATATTGGAAGACACCAGTCCTGTCAATAGCATCTCAGATTTGGCATTTAATCTTAATTCAAAGTTTGGTTGGGGTCATCACATTTTCAGTAAATGATTATTGGCCAATTGTATCTGAGAAACTGGTGTGGTTAAGAAATCACTAAAATTGTCTTCTTACTTGTTCTCTACAATTGAACTTTAATGACTAAACATGTGAAAATCCTGTTATGCAATCCATGGGGCTAATTAGGAGTCTGGTCCTTATAATCTCTTACAACCTTAGTGTAAAATTAAGACTTGATTAAAGCATTCTTTTTGTTGAAACACAAAGATTGTAAAGATTATCAAGTGAGATAATCAAAGAAATAAGAGTTGTATTCAATTGCAAATAATGTTGTACTATAGCTTTTGTATTTAATAAACTGCACTAACTGAACTTGTTAAGCTTACATGACTGTTTTCACAGCTTTTGTTGGATATCGATGGTTTTATTTGGATTCCTCTGGTTAACATTCACATGTTCTTCCCCTTTAAGTCAAGATGTTGTTCACAAGGAAAATATCTGAAGTCAAATAGTGATGATAGATCACTGTTTACGGTTTAACTGTGAAACTGTTATATTTCTTACAAATTTCTCTACAAGATAATGCATTTTACACTCAGCCCTAATGTAGAAACGATCAGCTTAAAAAGTAGACATCTGTGTGTGTTTTTTGCTGTTAGCAAAAAGTTATAATGGATTTATTATCAGTGGACTTTGATGTAAGTTATTAATTTGGACTTTAGTTTTGTTTNATTTCTTACAAATTTCTCTACAAGATAATGCATTTTACACTCAGCCCTAATGTAGAAACGATCAGCTTAAAAAGTAGACATCTGTGTGTGTTTTTTGCTGTTAGCAAAAAGGTTATAATGGATTTATTATCAGTGGACTTTGATGTAAGTTATTAATTTGGACTTTAGATTTGTTTTCAAGGATTTGTTTTTATTTTTCAGTTTGCATATACACATAGAAAAGTAATAAGAGGCAACACCTCATTTTGTAAGGGGTTTCAATGTTATTTTACATTATCAGATTTAATCATTATCCCCACGCTTTTTGAAAATCGTGGGGATATTGTGGTTATCTCTGCCGTCTGACTGTCCGTCCGTCCTGGCCACTATCTCCTCCTACACTATGAGCACTAGAACCTTGAAACTTACACACATGGTAGCTATGAGCATATGTGCGACCCTGCACTATTTGGAATTTTGATCTGACCCCTGGGTCAAAAGTTATGGGGGTTGGGGTTGGGCCGGGTCAGAGATTTTCACACTTTTTATCCCCACACTTTTTGAAAAAAAGGTGGGGATATTGTGGTTATCTCCGCCGTCCGTCCGTCTGTCCAGTGTTCGACACTAACGGGAGTCCGAGACTCCTTAAATAAGGCTCGGACTCCTTGTTTTTGCGTCAAGGATGTCCGTCGGACTCCTTCAAAATCATGTTTAAATAATCAAAAAAATACCTCGATTTACTTAATTGTTTCGCGAAATAACAATTTCCGAACTGTTGCGTATCCGAAAAATGTCCACATTTCATTCGTCTTGAACGCGTCAATAAAAACAAAACAATCTGAAATCATTTATTTGGTTCCCTGTCGCAGTTTGTGCAGTAACAGGGGAAATTCTAGAACACCGAATCAACCCGATCGTTGCCGTTCTATACATAGATGGTGACGTCACTGCGTTATTG